>WJFF01000091.1:31562-49170 GCA_011800825.1 Fonsecaea pugnacius | reverse complement strand
TATTATCTCACTGATAACACTCGGCTTGTGCAACATGTCCGACAACACAAATGTCCCAGGAGGCCACTTCTTCGTGACCCCACGACACGACGACACCTACGAGTTCATCAACCCTCTCAAAGGGAACTCCACGAATCTTAAAGTCCTGGTCACCGGCGCCAGCAAAGGTATCGGACGCGCAACGGTCATCGCATTCGCAAAGTCCGGCGCCGCGGCGATTGCGCTGCTGGCTCGTTCGGACCTCGACGCCGTGGCGAAGGAGGTCGTTGAGGCAGCGAAACAAGCCGGGCGCAAAGACACTCCCAAGGTGCTCAAATTGCGCGTCGACACGAGTGATGTTGCCGCCGTAGATAGGGCCATCAAGACGGTGGAACAGGAGTTCGGCACGCTGGATGTGGTCATCAATAACGCCTCGAGGATGGAGGTGTGGAAGCCTCTCCACGAGACGGACGTGGATGAGTGGTGGTCCACGTGGGAGGTCAATCTCAAGGGAACATACCTCGTCACTCGGGCGACATTGCCGTTGCTCCTCAAGGGGAACGGGAAGACGATCATCGCAATTTCCAGTGCCGGAGCATTGACGACCTCGTGCGTTTTCCCAACCAAGTCACACGTCGAGCATGCGGAAAAAGCTGACAACGATCCTCAGGGCCGGCGGTAGTGCATACCAAGGCACCAAGACGGCGCAGATCCGGCTGAATGATTTCCTGATGAAGGAATATGGGGACCAGGTACGCTTCCCGTCTGCGGCCATACAGTTTGGCTTCTCGAACTGGTCAACACGCTGACGGAAGAATACTTCTCAGGGCTTGCTGGCATATGCCATCCACCCCGGCGGCGTCAAGACCGAGGTGGGAACCACAATGCCAGATTACATGCACCACCTTCTAGTCACCGAGCCGGAACTGCCTGCCGACACGCTCGTTTGGCTCACAAGAGAACGAAGAGAGTGGTATGTTCTCCCCTATACCCCGTATTACTCAATCTATACTAGGCTAGCAACAAGAGAGCTTCGAAGCTGACCCCTATCCCACAGGCTGGCTGGGCGATATATCAGTGTGCCATGGGACATGGAAGGGCTGTTGGCCAAGAAGGATGAGATTGTCGAGAAGGATCTGCTGAAGCTCAAGCTGCGGGAGTAGAACAATTGCGGACAGATGGTGGTCTCTGATGGTAAACTATATAGAAGCTAGAAAGACACTCTAGTCCGTGCGTGGGTGTCAGTCGCCGGCGAGCACCCAAGGGCCCCTCAATTAATCCGAGAGCCATGGATGAGTATTCATTACTCTAGACCATACATTTCCTTCGCTCGCTCAGATGCAAAAGCCTCGCGAAGCGTCTCCTCGACACCCTTGGGATGGATCCAGGGGAAGTGATCATTGTCCCAGGGCTGCGGGAGCAGCGTCCCCTCCCTCCCTTGAATCAATTTATGGCTCGCCGCCCGCTCTGCATCGACGTCACCTGCATCCTTTGCCTGTGCTTCCTCGTGCTGTGCGCTCTCGACGTCCAAGTATGTGACGTCGTACTTTCTGCCCGTGACCCGTTCGAGCACCTCGAAGATCTCCGCATACGTCGGGCTGCTGCCTGAGATGCGATATGTTCTTCGATTTCCCTTGGCATCGGGAGACAGCGGCTCTTTCAATGTCGCGACGAGGTATCGCGCGCTGTCCTCGGCGCTGATCAAGCTCTGTCTTCCCGCCGCTGTGCCGTATATCTTCGCCGCCGCGTTCTTGTTGTCGAACCCAAAGTGGGAGATCACGGACCATTCCGTCAATCGGCCAAGTAGGTAGTATGTCCATCCTAGATCCGGGTTGTCCTGAGCCCTGGCGTCAAGGTGCTCGCGCGTCTGGACCTTGTGATTGTAGTAGCGCTGCGTCAAATTCTGCCCCTCGGTAATATCGGCTCCGTACTCGCTCGGGTAGAAGTGGCGGACCCCAGCTGCAATGGCCGCGTCGATGATGGTGGGCTGGAGATAGAGCCCATGGTTGCCGAGGAAGCTCAGCACGCAGTCGAAACCTTCGTAGGATGTTGGGGAAGCATAGCTAGCTGCCTCGACAATTTCAAAGCCTTGTGCCCTGAGGTCCTGGATCCAGGCCTTCTTGGCTTCGTCGGCGGGCCTCGAGGTGTTGTTGAAGAAGGCGATGCGGGTGAAATTGGTTGGGTCCTTGATGAGCTCGTGAGCCACGTAGTCGCCAAAGCTGCTCACACCTGTTGCGCCGATTAGGAGGATTGATTTGAACATGATGCCGGGTTTCCAGAGGAAGCAAAGTTGTATCAAAGCTTGGTAAGTTATAGGGATATCTGTCGTGGTGGAGAGAGGCCTGGTACAGCGATTTCTGGCAGTTGAAACATGAATATATATCCATATTTCACAGCCTCTACCTTCCATCGACAGTTGGCAGGACCCTGTAATCTGACAAAGGGGAAACCGTACAGCTCTGAGATGTCCAAACAAGAACCGTCGACAATCTTTGACCCGTGCCTCATCATACCTGCATATATCTCCGAGGTAGAGATGCCAGTAAAGAGTCCTCCAACTGATGTAGTGAGTGCTATCCCAGGATCCTTGCGCACAGGATTCGCCATGAGTATTGAAGCGGTTCCGATTGTGCCAGAATGGGGACATCGGACTGGCATAAGCTTTGTAGATCCATTCTAAGACAGCATTCTAGCCACCCCATTGCAGCAAGCTGGTCGGATTAGTGGTTGAGATACTTTGGCCAGGCACAGCAGAGGGGCGACTCAGGGCTATTCTTTAGCGACCCGTGGACGTTCTCCAGGACCTGCTGGGACTAGTTGAACCCTTGATGCCAAGAGAATGGCGATGACTAAGTAGCCTTAGATTGAATAGTAATATATGCATATCAGAGTAGGGTATGTTAAGCCGAGTTTTGTCCGATGAAATTCGCATGCGCGATAGTTGATGCATGTGGCATACCATCTCCTCCCTGGCATGGGTTGGTATATCTGTGTCTTCCCTGCTTCGCTGATCCCTAATTCGGCTGGCGTGGCAAAGGTCAGTCTACCTCCAATATCCAATCAGGGTGTAGGGTGATCAAGGTTCAAAGATTGGTGAAGAGTAATCAGAAATGGACATGCGCACGGCTTATGAACCAGCGAAGGCTCACCTTCCGCAGATATGTCGGGCATGCTAGGAGCAGTAAATGTAGTCTTTCGATTGACCCTTATCATTAACAGCGGAACCGCTCGAGGACCAAAGTATTCGCGGACGATCCAACAGAGATGTCGGGTCAGAGACCGAAGGCTTTGGCTGGCCCTTTCAGGGTAGGTCCAACAAGATCAAGTCTGCCAGACCCTGAGCTCAAATTGACAGCGTTTCTAGTTGGCGTTCGGTACTGGCTCAACATGGCGAAAGGAAGACCCAGAAACACTCAACACTGGGCTTGTCGAGATTGTGAAAGAGGCTCTCCTGGCCGGGTATCGTCACCTGGACACAGCTGAGCGTGAGCGTTCAATACCACAGTCATGCTTAATTGCTTACCTGAATCAGTATATAACACGGAGAGGGAAGTCGGTGAGGCGATAAAGCAATCCGGCGTCCCAGTCTCCGAGATCTACATTACCGGGAAGGGTGAGTGTTTTTGCAGCCATCTGCAACAAGCAGAGAATTTGACAACTGTATGCAGTGTTCACCATGTCGGACATCAAAGGAGCGTTTGACCGCACCTTGCAACGACTAGGTGTTGGGTATATCGACCTGTATTTGCTTCACCACCCTTACTTTGCCAATACCAACGCAGATCTCCAAGCGGCTTGGGTCGAGCTCGAGGCCATATACGACTCCGGCAAAGTCGGCGCCATCGGTGTCTCTAACTTCATAGAAGCCCACATCGAGACGATATTGGAGACGGCACGGATAAGGCCGGCGTGCAATCAGATCGAATGGCACCCGTACCTTCAGCGCACCGAGCTGCAGGTGTACCACAAGAAGCACGATATACAGACGTTTGCCTTCTCACCCTTGTCGCCAATAGTCAGGGCGACTCCAGGACCTCTGGACCATGAGTTAGAGTCCATAGCAGAGAAACAGGGAATAAGTGCAGCTGTTGCTTTGATACGATGGGCGCTACAGCAAGAGATTGTGGTGGTGACAACTTCAACGGAGAAAGCTCGGATGAAGGATCACCTGCTGGCTTTGAATAAATCGTTGCCAGAGCAAGACGTGGAATTAGTCAGTCGAGTAGGTTCAAAGAAGCATTTCAGGGGACGTTGGAATGATAAATTTGCTGCTGATGATCGGAGCTAAGGATCAGGCTTGTGATCGAAGCTGCAGAATTGAAGATTCAAGATTCGTCCGTATCTTTATTCAATGACCGTCAGTGTTTGCCATTTGACAATATAGCAAACAGCTTTCGGATCCATTTTCCTGCCCCGGAAAGAGCTCTCACATATTCATGGCGATATTGCCGCCAGGCAGATCCTGGCTTGTCTAAAACCACGACGTCTTGTTCATTCACACGGTGCTTGGAGTTGAAACACGAACTCCATGGCCGCAACCATAAAGACAGCGGCCGACGCCGACGTTGCCTGGCACCCAGTTTTGGCAACCGCCGCAGTGTCGACATAGGGACTGAATACCGGCTTCTCAATCGCGGCAGGTGTCGGCTTTTCTGGATTTAGAACCCATACTTCACACTACCGTGTGGCAAGAGTTCTGGCCTAGTGTTGACACAGCTTGCAAGCGACCGCGTCCGAGTGAATGGTGATCGTTTCGCTATATTATTTGACTCCTTCGGCGATGACGATGTCGGGAATAGGGCCGCATATAGTCAAGGGTGAAGCTGAGGTCAACAATAAAGGTCCCTGGCTGTCCTTGAAGATTCAGGTGTAAAAGCTGGAGCGCGTGGACTCATGCAGACAGACTTAACGGACGGCTTCAGAACCATCCCTCGTCAAGAATGCTCGCCACACATGGCCGGCACTTCTTGCTGCGGGTGTGTTATCGAAGCTTTTCACACTGCTCCAGAGGCAAGTGCTTTTCGTGGCCAAGATCTTGGGACCGCAGGACTGATGATCTCTTTGGTGATGCTGTCGATATGGATGGGGGATTACTCGCCTCCGAGCCTCAAGAGGCTGGTTGTGAAATGGTTGCATCTCAAGTCGCGCCCTTTAATTCAGGCTTCGTCTCCAACGTCTGGGAGATAAACCCTGTCAGGGCAGCCCACCTCTCACTTGTCGACGGAATGGAAGCAGTGGTACCTCCACCACCAGCAGCGTTGCCAGATGGATCGGTCGCACCTCCAGTTGTTGGCCTTGGTGCCGCAAGTTGCGCCATGTTCTTCGCAAATCGATCTCGTTCACCTTGATCCAGTTTCTCCCTCCTTTTCAGTGCGCCGGGTCGAGACTTCATACTCTTTCTCTTGATGATATTGACCTGGTCTTGAGGCCTGTCGCCCGCTGATGCGCCTGTCCCATGTGCATCACTATTGTCCAGTGTATCGTCATCCGGAAGTGCAGCTGCTAGGGAATCGAGGGTTGCGACAAGTTTCTTGTTTGGCCGCCTTCGTTTGGGGGCTTTGGCGGAGGATTTCGCAACTTTGTTCATGAGCTCGGCATGTTTGATTCGACGCTTGTCCTTCTTCGAAGATGGGAAAAGCAGTTCAGACTTGGGTGTGGTACTTGTTTCACCGGCCTTGGACGTCTTCTTCAAGATGGACTTCCGAGGTCGCACGCTCCCGGATACAGGTTGACGAACAGGAGCCTGAGAGTAATTCAGTTAGTTTTGCATCTCTAACAGGATATTATCGTCATACCATTGCATACGAAAAACAATCACTGCCTTTACTAGATTTGGCGTTGCAACAACACTCACCAGAAGACGAGCTGGACGAGGCACAATGTGAGAAGAAAATCTTGGGTGGAGAAATGCTTATCGATAAGGGCTACAACATCCACTAAGTCCTCGATGCGCATTCACTGCCTGCTGGCTGACTGCATTAGAATCCCACCATCGTACTTCATTCCCCCTCTCTAGATTCCTTTTTGCTTCTCTTGCGCTCGCTGGACTCTGAGAAACAGTGCATAATGATCCCTTCGTCACATGAGCTGCAGGAGTTGGCGCCTCACACGCACTCCTTTGTTTTCAGCTGAGGGATGGCGAGGTCGAAACGCCTGCTGAATTGAGCACAAAACAACCCAACATGGAAAGAGTTCGCCCACGATAACGAAGCACAGAAGTTCCTCCTATGCACAAATTCTTCCTTCATCCCGGGCATCTCGGCGCATTTACATGAGCAGCTTGTCCAGAGCTGTTTGGTTCAGCATGGGCTAGCGCACAAAGCCTGAGTTCTGCTGGCCCACAGTTGAGGAGATGCCCAGACACGAACCGAGAGGGGCAACTGTTTTGGTTGGTGGTGATTCTGTTCTGTCGAAGCGAGCCAGAGCAGCATGTTTTACCTCGGTGTCGGAGCATTGCGTCGTCCGGACGGACGATCGAGTCGACAGGTCGATGTCGCGTCTCAGCCAGCCCCTCGTCCCGTGCTAGCACATCCCCCGCACCTGGCGATACATTGATATAAACTTCAGCTGTGTCCCCTCGCTCTCCTTGAAGCTCCAAGACTTCTTTCGACTACGACGCCTTCTAAGATCAGATCTCGAACTCAGCGACGAACATCCCCTTACTTCTCCCCGGAAAACCATCCACCACACCCTCAAAATGCCTTTCCACGCCACGGTCCTCTACCCAAATGAACCCGACACCAAGTTCGACCTGGATTACTACCTCAAGACGCACATGCCGCTAGTTGAGAGTGCCTTTAAGAAACACGGTCTCGTGAAATGGGAGGTGCTCGAATACAAGCCCGGTCCAGACGGCACGCCACCCAAGTTTGTTGTGGGAGGAACTTTGGTCTGGGATACGCCCGAGCAGATGGGTGCGGCCATGGGCTCGGAAGACGCAAAGCCGGTCTTGGGAGATATCCCGAACTTTTGCAACAAACAGCCAATCTTCCTCGGAGGCCCGCTCGTGGCGAAATCTTCCTATTAGAGCGCAAGTCTCGACGTCGTCAGAGAAAGGGATGTCGATAGAAGAGGGCGTTTATCAGTCCATACAAGAAGACCAGGAGATCTGCTGTGACTAGCGACTCTGAGTCGAACATAAATCTCCAGAAATACAGAAATACTACTCAGGAAATTTCCGAACAAGTGCTTGCCCCAGCGATGCAGAGGATATCCCTCGCTGTCTTTCCTTCTTGCGCAGTCCTGAGGGAATCATTAGCACGTACTTTTATGTGTCTCCTTGGCCCGCAACGCCCATGACTATCACCTTCCATATTCCCTCTCGTCCTTTGCCTCAAAGAGAGCACCCATTGAGCCTTGTATTCTACTGTTCACCAGCACAATCCAGCCGCGAGTGTGTGGATAGGAGAGAAGCACACCAATGCTGTGTGCCCCACGCCTCTGCTTTCATTCCGAAACCCCGCTGGAAGGATCTAGCCGCAATACGAGATCAAGCAACCATGCTCGAGTCATTCCTAAGCCACCACTAACAGTCTGAGGTACCTCTTAAAGAACGTGGAGACATGTTGAATCCCCCGGATGGCAAACCAGCGCGCAGGGAACATTTCTCCCAGGTTGATACGCCGCATTCAACTGAGGCGGCGGCGAACGCGAATTAGAAAGCCGTTCCTTCTCTCTGGTGTCCCCCACCATGTCTCTCGAACCAAGGAAAGGCAGCGTCGCAGCCCCCTTGCAGCGGACATGCTCAAGGAAAGATACTTGTCGAATCCATCGGGGTCTGGGTCTCCAACGTGGAGAAATAACAGCGCTGACCAGGTTGCCGATCACTCTGGCTTTGACGTATGCCATACTACCCTCACACCGGAGAAGAGCGACTTTTATTCAGTAGGAGATGAAGAGTTGTATGATTTCATTTCTTGAGTGTTTCCAACAGAAGTACCCCGTCTAGAAGAACAGCAGGCAGAGTGGTTGTTGATTGTCACCTGCTGAGTATTGCTGATATACCACATATCTCGATTACAAGCGCAGCGGGCGTACCCGTCGTCATCCCTTCTACGTTGTTTGCGATGGCTCCCATCGCACTTGACCAGGCTGTCGACCAACCAAACCCACGTAAACCAACCAAGGCCGAGCTGAGCACCCCAGAGACAGGAGAAAGCATTCGTCTCGCTGCGAGGTCCGGTGCGTACGACAAGCAGACATCCGGCGCCGCACCCACTTACGTCCAGGCAAATCTGATCGCTCTGCCATCGCGGTTTGCAGAGGATTTCAGATTGTTATGCCAAAGGAACCCTGTCCCGTGTCCCCTGCTGGCAGAGTCCAAGGAAGTGGGAAGCTGGGATGAGCTGAAATCCTGGGTGCCTGGAGTAAGCGGCAAAGAGATTGCAGGAGATGTCGATCTTCGCCACGACTTTCCCAAGTATATGGTCTACGAGGACGGTAAGCCGGCACAGTCTCACTGTTGCGACGTTGGCTCGATTTGGACTGAAGACCACGTCGGCTTCTTGATCGGCTGTTCATTCAGTTTCGAGGCAGCACTCGCGACCGAAGGGTTGATTCCGTCCCACATGGCTCATGGGAGGAACGTACCCATGTATCGGACGACCCTACCTCTATGCCCGGCCGGAGTCTTCAGCCAGTCCACATATGTGGTGTCAATGAGACCGTACCGCCGAAGAGACATCGAGAAAGTGAGAGACATCACGCGCACATATGTCGCAACGCATGGCGAGCCAATTGCTTGGGGATGGGATGCCGCGACCCGCCTGGGAATCAAGGACATTAGCACGCCAGACTTTGGAGACAGCCCTATCCTGCCTGATGGCTCAGTGCTCGTTCAGGGTATTGGTGATGAAGCGGAAGAGTTTATTCCTGTCTTCTGGGGCTGTGGTGTCACGCCACAAGAGGCAGTACGGCAAGCTGCTCTGGGTGGTCCCGTCATTGGACATGCCCCAGGACATATGATTGTGCTGGACATAAGGGACTGGGATATTGTCCCAAGTACTTGAACGATGAGCTAGGCCTTGTTCGTGAGGACTGAAGACAAGAGGATTACCACCGAGAACCTAGAGCATCATGACAGGGGATGAAATTAATGACCCATTTCGGCCATTGATAATTGAAGGCTGCGCTTGTAACATACTTGCGGGGATGATTGCAATGATGATTATTTCGACCTGATTGCCTCAAGGATTCAAAGTATCTTCCAGCTCTTCCAATCTCATGGTCATACATCAGCTTACCATCATTCAAGATCGTCCCATTGCTTTTGACTCATTATCCCAAGTCATATAATAACTACCACCTTCATTGCCGACTCGACCACATCTTTAATGACCATTGACCCTCAGCCCTGCCTCTCCATTCTTCTCAGAGTCTCCTGCACCGACAAGCAACGGCGACTTCACCTTTAAAGCAGGCGGGACCTTGAAATGGCTTTTCAACCCCATCCAGGTCTGAGCATTATAGTTCAGCTGTCGCTTGCTCGACTTTGTCCAAGCCCACTCGCTCAGCCCGAGCAGCACATTCGACTCGAGCACAAAGGCCATGCTCCCCTCGCCGACCTTCTGGGGCACGAGTTCCATTTCCGACGCCCGCGCGTGCGTCGCGCTATCGGGCCCGTGCCCGACCATGACATTGTGCAGACTCGCGCCGCCGGGGCGGAACCCGCCATCGGTCCGGGCGTCGTACTCGCCCTGGATCAGGCCCATGAACTCGGACATGGTGTTGCGGTGGTACCAGGGCGGGCGGAACGTGTTCTCCATGACGAGCCAGCGCGGCGGGAAGATGGCCATCTCGGCCACGCCCTCGGACGAGGCCAGGAGCGTGAAGATGGACGGGTCCGGGTGGTCGTACGAGATGCTCCCCACCGTCATGAAGCGGCCCAGGTCGTACTTGTACGGGTAGTACAGACCGTGCCAAGCGACGACGTCGAAGGGCGAGTGGTCCTGCTTCGCGGCGAACAAGCGTCCGCCGAATTTGGAGATGACCGTGTATTCACTGCCGGCCGTGTCGTGGTCGAACGACGCGACAGGGATCTGGAAGTCTCGCGTGTTGGCCAGCCCAAAGGACCCAAGGGGCCCTAGATTCGGCAGTGTAAACACGCCCTGGTGTAGTTCGAGGGCATAGCCCCTGACTGGACCCTCTGGGAGAGACACATTGTATCGGATGCCTCGCGGGATGACACAGATCTCCAGCGGTCGGACAAGCAGGTGGCCCAGCTCAGTCCTGATATCAAGCACGCCGGTCTGCAAGATTATCAAGAGCTCACCGTCGGTCGAGAAAAAAGCGGTCTTGGGGTCCATGGACTGGCCCGCCGTGAAGATGAAGTATCCCACGCCCGTCTTGCATGATACATCGCCGGCGCCACATATCAGGTGCATCGAGTGGATCCAGTCTGCTCTCTCGTCAATGTCGAACGGATCCCATCGCACCTGTGTGGGAATGCGAATCAGATTGTCGTACGCGTTGAAGTTCGTGGTGGTGGTGGCTGCTGCGGAGTCGCAGCTCTCATCAGACGTCAATGTTTCGAAAGGCTGATGCACCGCAGCAGGGAGAATCCGATACAGCCATGTCTGCTGGTTCTCGCCCCTTCCCGCCTGAAAGGCGCTGCCAGAGATCTTCTCGGTATACAACCCAAACGGCGGCCGCTGTGGCGTGTTTTGAGCAATCGGTAGAGCGCCGTCAATTGCTTCCGATCTGGCTGCCTTGTGAGTTTCATTGTCTCCTTCTTCGGCCGCTCCCTTTAGGGGGTCCATGGCCAGAGAGCAGAGTAGACTTACTCTTGATATGATCCGAAGCCGGTGTTGTATCTGTATTTCTCTGGCGTCTTGAAGTTTGAGAATGGCATTCTTTCTGTTTCCTGGTTGGACTATTCAGACTTGTTTCGTGACACTACTTGTACTTGTCAACTCAGTCCGTCAGCTTCACAGCGGTAGGGCCTCTATTATACATTATTATACAGCAAGCTACCTCATCATTATTCCCTATATACAAAACTCGCCACATATCAGGGCTCGGTGTGGTCCGTTCCCACGTCGGTGGACTGGAGCTCGGAAAATTTCCGAGCATCCCGTCTTGGTGCACCTCCAAGCCCCAGGGTCATCCACGGAAGTCCATATTTTCTCAATCTGTTCAGGGGTGAAGTGAACGGGTTGGCTGGGTTGCAGGCTAGTCTAACACCCACAACTCGGTGGACTGAGTGTCCCAGCGGTTGTTGGTGGCGCTCGAGAGCAGGTTGTCCAACATCTTATATCTTGCACAATTTCCAAGTTGAGGAAGTGGTATCAGAACTTGAAAGAAGGAATAGACTGGGACACATGAGTTATACATACAGGAAGCTTTTGGAAGACTTCTAAGAAACTCATCTATGGGAGAAGAACACTACAGCTTGTGTTGATGCGCATGCGCAGGGAGAAGCAAGCCAGCAGCCTCGCCGAAGCCAACATAGCCATCACTCTCATTCCCTGCAGACGCTCTCAGAATCACCTCGTCTCCATCTTCCAGCCATGTTCTACTCTCTCCCCCACTCAACAGTACCGGCTCCTTCCCATTCAATGTCTTTTCTAGGAGACAGCCAAGCGACGAGGGCGTCGAGCCACTGATGGTCCCTGAACCGAGCAAGTCCCCTGGTTTCATAGCACAGCCTGTAACGGTGTGATGGGCCAACATCTGTGGAAATGACCAGACAAGACCTTCTGACGCGTTGGTGGAGCAAATAGTCGTCGTCTCGTTCGTCTTGCCACTGACCAATTGAACCTCTAGCCGCAGATCATATGTAAAATCTTCTCGCGTCTCCTGTAAGTACGGGAGCAGGGGCCCGGGGTGCTTCAGGCCTGGTTTGCGGTATGGTTCCAGCGCATCGGCCAGGACTACCCAGGCGCTGATCGTGGTCGCGAAGTTCTTACCATTGAATGGACCCAGGGGCACGTACTCCCACCTTTGAATGTCGCGGGCGGACCAGTCGTTGAGTAAGACAAAGCCGAAGATGTTGTCTTCGGCTTCATGGACCGAGAGGGTGTCGAAAGGACGATTCCCTCCACAGACAAATGCACCGAGTTCGAGCTCGAAATCCATGGTCCGGCAAGGGACGAAGAGAGGTTTCTTTTCTGCCGCATTTATGTCCTCTACAATCTGGCCCCATGGGCGGCGGACGGGAGTTCCAGATACGAAAATCGACGAAGATCGACCATGATAAGCCATGGGGAGGTGGAGGTAGTTTGGCAGTAGGGCGCCGTTTTGGCCACGGAAGAGAGCTCCTGCGTTGACCGCGTGGTTCATGCCTCCGTAAAAGTCGCTGAAGTCCCCAATTTGGAACGGCAACCGGGTCTGGATCTGTTGCAGGGGCACCAAGCATTCTTCTCGCAGCTGTCGATTGTCTCGCAGGCATTGAGGATGAGGGGTGTCTGCCCTGAAGATATCCTGCAAGTACCGCCGGACGCTCCCTGAAAGTCTTCGACCCAAGGCGGCGAAAGCATTCAACGTGGGTTGGGCGAATACGTGGATGTATTGCTGGATCTCATCCATAGCGCCGAAACCTCCCTTGGACGAAAATGTGGCCAGGTTGAGTGCGAGATCGCCAATGGCCACTGCCGGTACAGGCGTCTGTGAGCCGGGAAACAAGGCGATGCCAAACGGTACATTTGCGAGCGAGAACGGAGAGTCGCTAGCAATATCGAGCCATGATGCGGGTGCCATGTTGGGTGTAGAAGCCTCAGAGTCCCAGCGGCGGCTGAGAACGACCAAGGAGCTCCAGAATGAGCACCGAGAGGAGCCTGGTGTAAGACATCTGCGTATACGTAGCCTTTCCCCTCATTTAACATCTTGCTGCATCGTCCGATTCGGAACAAAGCATTCATTCCATTTAGATTCCGCTGGCTCCGAAGTGTAGCCTTGAGCCTTGTTACGAAAACGGCAGTCTGGAAGACCCACTTAGTGGACGTTCCTGACACGGGGACAGCCTCGTTCTTCTCCTAGCAATACCCACGTTCAAGATGACTGCAAATGTCTTGTGCGGGGCCTGAACTTCGCGAAAATGACGTGGTAAGACATGATTCATGTCAAAAGAGCCATCAATTATCTATGGATGAGAAGGTGTGCGGCAGCGTGTCAAGACAAGTTGGAAGGTGTGAGCCACTCTCTCATTGAGCTGTCGGTCTTACAATTTAAATCTAAACCATTATTCTGACTGCAATGACATCCTCGTCCCTTTAGGAATATGGCACGCCTCCACCGGACATCTACGCCGTTGTCGAAATGCTGCCAAAACAGATTCTCACTGCATGTCGCCCGGAGTCTTGCCGGCCACGAGAAAGAGGCCACCATCTTCGTATAGGTCTAACCTAGTGTGGTATCTGCGACAAAATGATAATTGGGCACTCAGTCCACGACACTTACCTCAAGACTCTTATAACTCTTCACGGATTGCATTCGACGCTGACTGTAACAAGCTTGAAAAGCCGATACCCGAGTCATTTTCGGAGGCCGGTTGATGGCAGATGTCAATATGGGGATAATACTGATTGTGGAAATGCCTGACATTGCTCTATTTCCTCTGGACTGGAGGATAAAGCTGCGCAGTCAATGCCCAATTCTCGCAATCAATCTATGAAATCTGCACATGGTAATGGTACTGGCTGTCTACATCTTTGGAAGCTCAGACTTCTTCTCTTCAAACTTGAACCGGGGAAGTTCAAAGGCCTGCGTTACTCGACCGTAAGAGATGCCCCCAAGTCGATACACCGGTCGCAACACCGCGGGGTCAATAGTCCCCTGCTGCTGATCATATGCGTCTTCGCGAATCCAAAACCGGACACCCTCAATGATGGCCATGGACCCGGACTTGACGCCTTTGTGGACGCGGCTCTCGAAATCCTTGACCTCGAGCAGCTTACCCTCGACACTGAAGACGCTCTCCTTGACTCGGGACACATTGACGTCCTTGCACGGGGCCGGGGTCAGACCGGAGACGTCCCATTCGCTCAGGCCGTAGGGCGTATCGATCGAGGCCGCGTTAGCCGCCTCGACGAAGTTCTCGCTGATAATGTTGATGACGCACTCGCCCGTAGCCTTTAGGTTTCGCAGCGTGTCCTTGTCATTGGAACCGGCGAATCCTATAACAAAAATGGGCGGATCGGAGTTCACCACTTGTGTGAAACTGAACGGCGCCAGATTCTGTGTGTTGCCGTCCGCGTTGCGAGTTCCGATGAAACCGATCGGGCGCGGCACGATGGCAGAGATCAGAAGTTTGTAGTTGTTGTGTGCCGGTCGCCCTGGCTCATTGGGATCGACCTCGACATGTTGCTTGTCTAGACAGGCCCCCCCATCGGTTGCGCCGGTGCCCCAGTTCCAGGACGGCGATCGCGTTTTCGTTACAGTGAATTGGGCGGCATGGTCGAAGTCAGGGCGGGACTCCTCCACCTCCTTGAACGGCCGCCGGGCTTGAGACATGGCGTTTTATATTGTAGAGGTTTAGAGCTGCCACGGCGGTTGGACGTAGGTGTCGACACTTATCTCTGCAAGTGGATGAGCCGTGGGATAGATATCGATAGAAAGTACCTTGTACATGGCGCTCAAGAAGCTGACCTCGCTAAAATCAGACGAACCCTATTGGAACTTAGTACAAGGAACACCGCCTAGCTTTGTAAGCTAAGCAGATTAGTATCGAGCACAACCATCTTTGTCTATCCCTGACCCCTGCGAGCAAAGGCTCTTCAACCAGCCATCAACGACAAGAGACAGGGAGTTGACAATGCTCAACAAAGCATACATTGAGCCAGTCAGTCGTTGAGCAAGGATTTCGGAATGACGCAATACCCTAAAGCAGCATCGGTAGCATTGATATTTGGTTATGGCATTTCTTGGGCTCGCCGCCTGACGGAATATCGGAGGCTTTCCGAGCAAGCCTGTCAGATCCCGCCCTCGAAGATGAGTATCAGGTAGCTGACTTGAGCGGCTTACCGGCATTGCGTGTAGATGACATGAGTCCCTGATATGCTAACCGGTGGTGGAAAAGGGGACGGGCATGGCAAGAGCATAAAATACCTTGGTGTTCACCGAGGGAAACGTATTCGGCACTGCGAAGCCGCTCTACTTCAATATTGGAATGCTCTCGCGCTTTATTGTTCATAAGTGAATCTGTCGTCTTTAATATTTGGCAAAGCTACAAGGTTCTCCATGACTTTGATCACGACAACCTGGTCGAAGGAGGTGGGATGGGCGTTGTATCCCCTCCTCCTCGCGGCCGCCAGCGCTATTGCTCTCGTGGTCTACGAGTTCGTTCGCTGGTCAGCTCGACTGCCCAAGTTTGGTGGCCCTCCCGGAAGGCCCATCGTGGGCAACCTCTGGCAAATCCGTCAGAAGGATGCTCCAGAGCAGTACCGCCAATGGGCCAAGCAGTATGGTCCAGTCTACCAGATCCAGCTGGGCAACATCCCGGTCCTGGTGGTCAACTCGGCCGCAGCGGCCAAGGCGATCTTCAACCAGAACTCGCATGCGACCAGCTCGCGACCGGAGTTCTATACTTTCCACAAGGTGAGCGGCATCTCGTCATGAAATGTTGAACATTATTGATGCTTGATGAAACAGCTCATCTCCGACACTGCCGGTACCACCATCGGGACCAGTCCGTACTCTGACTCGCTTAAACGAAGAAGGAAAGCAGTAGCATCGGCCTTGAACCGGCCGGCCGTGGCGAGCTACATCCCTCACCTTGACAGGGAGACCCGCGTCTTCCTGTCGGAGGCGCTCAAATACGGCGATTCCGGGAAGAAGGGGATCAACCCCATGCCCCTGTTTCTGCGGATGAACATGAGCATCGGTCTCACGCTGCACTGGGGATCGAGAATGGAGTCCCAAAATGATCTCTTCCACGAGATAGTCCATGTCGAGGACACGATCAGCAATTTCCGAAGCACGACAGGTAACTTGCAAGACTATATCCCTCCACTGCGCCTGAACCCATGGAATACGCAGTCGTCCCAAGCGGTGGAGATGAAGCTTCGCCGGGACAGGTATATAGACATCCTCGACCAGGACCTGGATAAACGGATCCAGCAGGGCACCAACAAACCGTGTATTCGAGGAAACGCCCTCGTGGATGAAGACGCCAAACTCACCGAGATGGAGCTCAAGTCTCTCAACCTCACCTTGCTCGCGGCTGGCCTCGACACCATGAACTCGGCGGTAGGTTGGGGGATTGCCTTGCTGGCGAAGCGACAGGATATCCAGAAAAAGGCGCTCGAAGCAATTCGTGAGATTTATCCTGCCGACCGTCCGCTTTGTGATGCCGCGGATGATCAAAGCTGCACCTATCTGGTTGCTGTGATTAAGGAGATTTTGAGGTATTTCTGGCCCCTTCCTAAATCGGTTCTTCTCTCTCTACCTTCTCTCGCGCCTGGCGAATCAGGATGATACTCAATCCTTTCTCAGGTACTTTTCCGTGACGAGGCTATCGTTGCCTCGCTGCACCATCCAAGACTTCGTGTACGACGAGAAGATGATCCCCAAGGGGACTGTGATATTCCTGAACGTCTGGGCCTGCAACATGGGTGAGTGAGAGAAGCTGTTGTCAAGAAAAGGCCCTCGTGAGCTGACCCTTTCTGTTCCTCTACCACCGTAGATCCCGAACTATGGGACGACCCCGAGTCATTCCGCCCTGAACGCTGGCTTGAGACGCCCGATGCCCCCATATTTACCTTTGGCACAGGTGGGCGCATGTGCGTGGGCATGCAGTTGGCGTACAGAGAACTCTACGTGCTGTTTCTGCGCGTGCTCAACAGTTTCCGCATCGAGCCGGATGGTTTCATCGAGACGCGCCCCATTGAGGGAGTGGCAAATCCGGCGTCCCTCACGACGCAGCCCAAAGAATACAAGGTGCGATTTGTGCCGTGGAACCTCGTGGAGCTGGAGCAGGGGTTGAAGACAGCTGAGGGCTGAAGTTGGGCAGGGACTGGCCAGGGAATGGGTAGGGCTGTGGTGATGTGAAGCGAAACGTATTGGGTGATTCGCTGGCCATTGTGCCTGGCTTGATGATGTATATTGGGCGGATTCACAGTAGGATCTCAGGCCTGGATACTTGTGAGTAGTTCAAATGAGCGTCGATGGCTTGTCAGTGTAGGTACTCGGAACAGCCTCCCCTGCAGGCGGTTCTCGGCGCTCGGCCCTTACATGGTTAATGTCCCCGGGATCAGCCGGACTTTAGAGCCCTCTCCGGCTTAATCACAATCGTAATCGCTCAGTCCCCGCAACCCCGCAAAATCCAGAAATCTAAGCCCACTCATCCCCTCTGACAGCCTCGGCGCTATGAGAGACAATCGTCCAAAGACAACGCACCCAAATGTGCTGACGACACACTGTTGAAGCATTCCTTGCCATATTTCTTCTCTGGAGATAAAACTTGATTTCCGCCGACATTATCATCCAACTCTTCGAATCGACCGACAAAACGCGTGATCATGACCGAAGTGGTTCCCCGTCAAGACGAGACACACACTATGTCATCCAAAAGACCTAACCACAACAGTCTCGAGCTCGCTCCCAAAACGAAGAGATCTCGCTATGTCTCCAACGCATGGTATGTGAAACTAATGTAAAACAAACTCCTCGGGCTATGCGTCACTTGCGTGCCCCA
>WJFF01000091.1:14411-29476 GCA_011800825.1 Fonsecaea pugnacius | reverse complement strand
TCTGGGATGGTGAACCCGGCGGTATGAGAACATCTGAGAGATCCAACGCACGAAATGACGAGTGTAGAGGTGGCCCTTTGGATACGGACCAGACACTGGGCTCAGAGCACGACGGCGGCAGCGTCGGCGAGTACATGTTGTTCGACTCGCAATTCAGGGATGAGTTCGCCGGCCTGTTTGATTCTTCGCTGGACGTTGCGGACTTCTTCGATTTTCCCGCCGAGTGACCAGCCGAGAGGAGATTGCAAAGTGGAGAGTGGAGCGACGGCAAGGCTGCGAATAAATACTTGTGCTATCTTACTCCAGAGAAAGGAGGGCACTCTCTGACAGCTATCACAAATCGTCGTCCGCAATACCCACCTAATGCTTGATAAATGACGCATTCGGGCGTGGACAAGGACGTTGAATGCAGTTACTTGTGACATTCGACTAATAGAATAGCATTGGATTTATCGCTGTCTGATCTCAACTATGCCTACCTATCTCAGGCTCTGGTAAGCACTACGCCATGACACCACTCCACAAGTACCATTGCACTGAGGCTGAACAAATGGAATCGCTCCAAATAAAAGCATGAGAATAGCCTGATCGGAATCCTGTCTTTGATAGCAAAACACTTCCAAGACATGGCCTTTTCACCCATCTAGCCGCCGTACTTCAATTTCGATTCTTCCATGGCCCAAAATCCTCATGCCCGTTCTTCTCACACTTCCTGCGCTGATGAAACGAAGTATCAGCACCAAGGTAGGCCTTCAAGCTTCGTCAGTGCTCCAAAAAACTCCCAGCCCGCATGGCGTCGACGAATGCTGGAGTGAAAGCGACAATTTCATTGTATCTCCGATCGTTCCAACTTTCCCCATGATCTAAAGACACAACTCGGTTAGCTCTCTCTATAGGCCGAGCCGTCGATTCTGGCATAGACTTACAGAGTCCCACGACGACAGGTCGCCAGCTACCCGCCTCGTGGAAGAGGAGGCACACCATACCTCCCGAACAGCCATAGGTTCCCACAATGCTGCATTCTCTGGTTTGCGCAAAAAGGCTGTTGCCGGATCTACCGTGGCATGGAATGGATGTATGAAGTGTCTCAATTCGACCAAAGCCCACGCTCCGGGTATGAGGTATGAATGTAGCTGCAAAGTCCTGAAAAGGTTTGTTAGATGCTATTCGCATATGACGACCGCTGACTCACCGCTGGGACCCCTGCGCAACCAGGGTTGGAAGATAGATTCTCCTCAGACCACAGTGACCACGTGTCTTTTATGTGTGCATCCCTCGCAAATTGTTTTCTGATAGGAGAAACATCGCTGGTCTCAACAGCTGCGTTGTTTCCTGGATAGTAGGCTGCGAAAAGAGGCAGGCGTAATACGTCGGCTTCCCTGGGAGACGTAGCGGACTCATTCTCAGAGGGCGGTGTACTAAGTGCTGCTGATAGCTCGCTCAATTGGATTGAATGTAGTGGATGGCTTCCTTCTTTCGCCGTGTCCTGATTCAACTCAAAAATTGCAATGTCTGATGTTCGAGAGAGCCTCAGTAGATGCACAGGCCACGATTGAGAATCTGAAATTCGTTAGAAACTTGCAATGGCAATGAAACTAAACAGGGGCTGTACACCTACCGCCTGCGCTCACCCCTGGATTAGCCTTCTTCCTATTGGAAACGAAAGCTCGCGGTGTCTGTGGTTTTGCGTCTCTCAAGTACCTTTCTGTCTCGTCGGCATTCGTGTCCTCGACCGTCTTCAGAAAATGGGCGCACGTCACAAATTTTGTGTGGTCCAGCCAGAAGCCGGACATGGCGACTCCGTCCACTGCTTCGAGTTGACCGTTCTTGTGCGATGGATTGCGAAGCACGGTAATGAAAAGCCTGCCAGTGACATGTTTTGCGAGTTGGCCGACACGGTCCACAGCCTGCAAGCATTAGCGGCCAGTATGATTATCAAGGTTCGTGAGAAACTTACCGCTTGGACTTGTTGAGGGTCTTGCGCAAGATACTGGACTTGAGCATAATCCCGTGTGCCAACCACTTCAATCGAACCATCTACCTCCACTTCCAAGCTCTTTTTCCAAAAGTTGGTAGACGTGTCAAAGCACGGACCACCGAATTGTCCAACCATGTTGAAATACACAGGAGCAGTTCTGCAATCTTGTATGCCAACGAAGATGCTTTCTCCCGTGGAGCCCGGTGCTGGGTTTATAAAGATGGTAAGTCAAACATCTTCAGGGCAGTTGCTCGTTGAACGTACCAGGGGATTGCTGTTCGTCGGCATTGTTTTCGTTGTTTGTTGTCTTTCGCTTTCTGGGAGACTGGCGTCTGCCACTCAGCCGGTCTTTATCCATGCTGTAGGGTGATGTCGCAGATTGACAATGGTTTACGAAGAGATGCGCAACGGTTGTGAGACCCAAAGTTTGCTCAGTGACCACAAAGGTTTTGTGACTCAGGTGTTCTAACAGCTCCTTTTTGAATTGAGAGCCCACGCGACGATGTTTACATTCCTGGTGAAGTTGGCCTCCATAACGTTCGTTCATTGGAATGTATGTCATTTGCGCATCACCAAATTAAAGGTATTAATGTAACGCAAATATTTCAGAGCACAAAATTTCAAGACCACATAAATATTACTAAATGTCGACACATACCAGAAATTTCAGTTTACCCCTTGCTTCCAGCACCTCGCAGGATTGACGGCACAGCTCATGTAAGACACAGAACAAAGAACGGGCCAGCACAACGGTCTTGGGGGTTTGTCTTCATGTTTTTGAAGTGTCTCGCATGCTTTGAGCCCCTGCAGGGGTAGGGATTAAGTCTCTGGAAGTGGACGAGACAGGGCAGCTGAGCTGCCATGTCCAATATGGAAAGAAGTATTCCACCCCTTGTTAATGCGCCATTGATGGCAAGCTGAAGGCGGTGCTGGTGGTGGTGGAACGAGATTCAGAGCATCGGCACGCCAAGCATGCGTAAGTGCCTCGGTGCATAACTTGCTTGATCCACCGTAGTCTTGGCTACTGCGGGCTTTACTGCATTACACGCAATTACTATGGATATCACGTGATATAAATTCTTCTATACCACTGCGTCCTGTCTTCCTCTTTCCGGTCAATCACTGCTCAAACAAGTCAAAATCATTTCGTGAGAGCAAAACCTGCGCAGAGGCGGCATCTTAGTTCCTGGGCATGGAGCAGCTTCTCGGCTGAATCGGAGTTGCACGCCGATGGTTTCCTTTCCCCTTCGACTTTGTTTGAATTTTAGCCTAAATTCAACCATCTCCAAGCCTTGCGTGAATCGGAGAAAATACAAGCCACCTCCAGAATAGATTCAACGCAATGAGGCAACGGAATCTCTCCAACGAGCATTGTCGTCCGCATTGAGTCCAGGACACCCATTTGAGCAGCGTCACCCAAAGCATTCCGAAATAATGGCGACAGGAATTCTCAAAGTAAAAGATGCCCAGGTGGTTGATGAAGGGGGAAACCCAGTCATTTTACGAGGCTGCGCAATAGGGGGATGGCTCAAGTAAGCTCCAGCAAGTAAATCTTTTCCCGCTTTTCATCGTCTCTAAGACAGAAAACCAGTATGGAAAACTTCATCGTTGGCTATCCCGGACATGAATCGAGCATTCGGGCCGCGATGCTGGAAGTCATGGGCCAGGAGAAGTACGACTTCTTCTTCGACCGGT
This sequence comes from Fonsecaea pugnacius, assembly GCA_011800825.1. Taxonomy (NCBI): domain Eukaryota; kingdom Fungi; phylum Ascomycota; class Eurotiomycetes; order Chaetothyriales; family Herpotrichiellaceae; genus Fonsecaea; species Fonsecaea pugnacius. The sequence goes on along the minus strand of WJFF01000091.1, from coordinate 25,803 downwards.
GGCTATACTACTTCTTCACAGAGGCCGACGCAAAGTTCTTCAAGTCGCTTGGTCTCAATTGCATCCGCATTCCTTTCAACTATCGCCATTTTGAAGACGACATGAACCCCCGTGTGCTCAAAGAGAGCGGTTTCAAGCACCTGGATCGGGTAATTGACCTTTGTGCAAAGGAAGGTATTTATACGATACTTGACATGCACACTGTCCCTGGTGGTCAAGGTCCTGGCTGGCACGCCGATAATACGACGAGCTATGCCGCTTTCTGGGATTACAAGGACCACCAAGACCGGACGGTATGGCTTTGGGAGCAGCTCGCTCGCCGCTACAAAGGCAACCCCTGGATAGCGGGGTATAACCCCATCAATGAACCCTGTGATCCCAAACATGTCCGTTTACCCGCCTTTTATGCTCGACTGGAGAAAGCAATCCGTGCGGTTGATCCAGACCATATCTTGTGGCTCGACGGGAATACCTTTGCGGCTGAGTGGAAGGGATTTGACACCGTGCTCCCAAATTGTGTGTACGCGCTGCATGATTATAGCATGATGGGCTTTCCCACAGGGCGTCCGTACGAAGGCACTTCTGAGCAAAAGGAGAGACTAGAGGCCCAGTTCTTGCGCAAGTCGGAGTTTCAGAGGAGGCACAAGACGGCCATCTGGAACGGCGAGTTCGGTCCCGTGTACGCAAACCCCAAATGGGACGAAAACGCCGAGGAAGTCAACCAGAAGCGGTACAATATGCTGGGTGAGCAGCTGCGCATCTACGACAAGTTCCAAATCCCGTGGTCCATCTGGCTCTTCAAAGACGTCGGCCTCCAGGGGATGGTGTACACTTCGCCCGATTCGCCCTGGAACAAACTGATCGAGCCTATGCTGGAAAAGAAGAAGCGGCTGCAATTGGACGCATGGGGAAAGTACCCATCCAAAGAGGTCGACGACGTGATGCTGCCCCTCATCAGCTGGATAGACTCGGTCTCGCCCACAGCGAAGAACGTCTATCCATCCACGTGGAACACTGCAAGGCACATTGAGCGTGCGGTCCTGCAGACTTTCCTCGCCGAGACATTCTGTCAAGAATTTGCCGAGCTCTTTCGCGACAAGGGTACAGGCGCCTTGGAGGAGCTAGCGAAAAGCTTCAGCTTCGAGAACTGCGTGCAGCGGGAGGGGTTGAACAAGATCATGTCCGACTATGCTGCCGTCGCGTCCAAGGGCCCAAACCACCTGAAAATAGCTTAGGCAAAGTACCGGGTACACTGATTTGCATCGCTTCAAATACAGTCAGCCCCCCATTGAAACCACTTTGATGGGGGCGGCGCATTCAGACTGGTCCACTTCCCACGAGGGCAGAACGGTAGCATGATGCTCGGGCGTTTTCCGGAAATCTCAGACCATTTGCCTATCTGCCTCAAATGTTTTCTTGCCTAAATTCCATTGTCTTGGTATCGGTAACCCAGTCATGCTCAGCGTTGACTCCAATCAGTTGGAGACCTGTGGAGACAAGTCCGCGGGGAAAATGAGACCACAAGGCTGAGATCAACAAGTGCCTGTGGTCTATTTGCTTCGGCAGATTGTGTACGCACAGCATTATCTGCCCTACATAAGATCCTCCAGGCTCCCCATGTCTTCATGCACAGGACAGTCCCACTTTCTCATATTCCGAAGCAAAGGCTTTTCTCCTTGAGCTCCCTGTCGCCGATCTGAAGAGTGACTAAGCCAGCATGTCGAAGGCAGTTGCTGGTCATGACATCTCTGCTAAAGATGTCGCGAATGTGTCCGAGATCACCCACCTGATCCAGCAAGACAAGACACCATGGTACAGGAAGAAGAATCTTCGTCGTCTTTATCTGTTTCTCGTGCCTGCTGCGTAAGTACTGTCCCTTGGGGTCCATAACCAAATGCCCTCTCTTGTCCTAGAAGTTGTTTTCTGGATCGAAATGATGCTAATCCTGGAATCATCAAGGCTTGGAATTGAAGCCACAAGTGGCTTCGACGGCAGCGTACTCAATGGACTCCAGGCTGTCCAGCCTTGGGAAGATTGTAGGTTGCCCAACTCGACGCAATTCAAACATAACTCATTGTCCCAGACTTTGACAACCCAAATGGAGCGCTACTTGGTGTGATTACTGCCGCCTTTTCCATTGGTGCTGTGGTCGCGGTGCCACTGGTCCCCTATGTCAACGATCGCTTTGGCCGCAAACCTTGCATTGTATTCGGAAGTGTGATTATAGTGATCGGTGCAGTCCTACAAGCGGCGGCAGTTGACAGTAAGTGGTGAAATAGGTGCTTCTGCCAGTCGTCCGCTGACATGTTCAACCAGTTGCCATGTTTCTGGTGGCCAGAATCATCCTTGGAATGGGAATCGTATACGGAATTAGTGGAGCATCCCAGCTCATCGCCGAGTTGACATATCCCAAAGAACGGTCTGTGATCACTGGTCTTTTCAACGAAAGCTGGTATGCTGGAGCGATCCTAGCTGCGGGTATCACTCTGGGTACTTTCTCCTGGGACAGCAACTGGAGCTGGCGTTTGCCGTCGCTTCTGCAGCTCTTGCCTTCGTCGTTACAACTCATGTTCATCTGGTGGGTAGCCCTCCCTCTTAAATTGTGCAGACAAGTTGACGTTTCCAGGTTCGTGCCAGAATCCCCGCGTTTCTTAATTTCAAAGGACCGTCACGAAGAAGCTCTGGAGATTCTGATCAAGTATCATGCAGAAGGCGATCGATCAAGTCCATTGGTGGCAGCAGAGTTCCAGCAGATCCGCGAAACTATCCGTTTGGAAATCGAGAACACCAAGAGACCGTGGAAAGAGCTTGTGACATCCAGCGTCAATCGACGGCGAGTGTTCATTGCAGCTTGCGTCGGTTTATTCTCGCAGTGGTCAGGCAATGGTCTCGTCAGCTACTACCTCAGTAAAGTCCTGGCCACTGTTGGAATAACGAAGAAGAGAACGCAGAATGAGATCAATCTCGGCCTTTCCTGCTGGAACTTGGTGACCGGGATATCAGGAGCTCTGCTGGCCCATTTCCTTCCCCGGAGACGTCAGTATTTGATCTCGTACTGTGGCATGACGCTGCTCTTTGCTTGCTGGACTGCGGCTTCGGCGGTGTATGCAAAAGACCACTCAAACAACTCGGCTGCCATTGCTGTCGTTGCACTGATCTTCATCTATTACGGCTTCTACAACCTCATGATGCCACTCACCTACATCTTCATCTGCGAAATCTTCCCGTTCATCCATCGGAGCAAGGGCGTGGCCATCACGCAGTTCTTCTCTCGTGGCGGCAGCTCCTTCAACCAATTTGTCAACCCGATTGGACTTCAGGATATCACATGGAAATATTACATCGTGTATGTGGTGTGGCTCGCTGTGGAAACAAGCGTGATTTTCTTCGTCTATCCTGAAACACGTGGGCCGTCACTCGAAGAAGTTGCCGTGATCATGGAAGGTGACAAAGCCAAAGTCGAAGTCATCGAGGTCGGTGCGTCAACAGGAAAGGGAGGAGTGGGTGTGCACGAAGTCGAGAAAGCCTGAGAAATGTCTCCCAACCAAGCCGCGGACTGATCATGCTCGAAAAGCGCATTTCAGGATGGTGTCCTGTATCATATTCGAAGCTGGTGTATCAGTTAATCAGAAAATGAGACAAAGCCAGGCTGATACGCACAAACTGGTAGAATAGTGGATCGAGTCACTGCCATGTGTTTCATGATCAGCAACGGCACGTCTTACAGAGGCTGCGCCAGCTTGCAATAATGACAGTTGATTGCTTGATAATGTGGTCATAGTGGAGGCTGGACAAGCTCTGAAGCCTTCCTTATTCCCCGCCAAGAGCGTTAGGGTTTCAAGCCCATGTAGGAGGGCACCTGCACCAATGGAGGTCAGCACCGCCCGCGGTTAGTGCCTAAAGAGCCCCTGATTAACTGATCATCGGTAACACCAATGACGCTGGTAGGCTAGGCATCAAATCCCTTTTACAAGCCATAGCACAGGCACAACCGGAGTACCAAGTACTCATAGTCGTACATGCGGGGGCATTGTGAAGATCTTTTGACTTCAGGCCACCAACTGACCCTGCCATGGCATTGATAACTACTGTACTTTGTACTCGTACGTACAAGAGAGCGAGGCACTCGGGACACTCGTCTTTTCAGACCCAGACAGGTCGGCTGTACTACAGCTGAGGCCTTGACTGCCTTTTACCGCAGCTCGCGATGCTCAATTCGCCATCGAAATCCTGACACACTGCGCGTCCACGTTGACAACCGACTCTCGATTGCCTCCCTGAGCTCCTCCTTCCAGCAATGTCCGCAAGGACGCATGTGAGACGGTTGATTGTTTGCGTCGATGCTGAAGAATACAACGGGGAAGATGGAACTTCAGGTGTGGGAAGCTGTGCATGTCCTCGCCAATACCAATTAACACAGTCCAAGGAAACGAAAGCTCTAGTAATATTTTCCGCGTTCAACGCATCATCCCTGAAGGCTGCTCCGTCGACACGCAGGGTCGGACGATCGAGCAGAGTGTCCGCTACTATCGCGCCGCCTCAGATGGGCCAAGTTTGATAGAGAGATTGAAGACCCGTGTGGCAACACCGTACTACGAGGACCAGATCAAAACCATTGCTCGTGGAATATGCGAGACTCTCAATGAACCTCAGGATGAGCTCTTCCTCTACGGCTTTGGCCGAGGCGCTTTCATCGTGCGTGCGGTAGCTGGACTGCTAGACACCATGTATTTACCCAAAAGCACATCGTTGAGATACTTCGATACACTCTATCAGACTACACTGGATATCTACCGGGCGCGCAAGGAGGATGATAACAGGAATGGCCCAAAGATGATCGAGTTTCTCCGCTCGCATACAACCCGGCCACCAGTCATACAATTCGTTGGGGTTATGGACACTGTGAAATACACTGCCGAAGGGCACATGCATGACATCTCGTTTGTCCCATCCATCAAGAACCTGAGACATGCCTTGGCTCTGAATGAGACACGCTCTCAAGTAAGTCCGGAAATTTTCGATCCACCATCTGCTCAGGATATGACGGGGAGAAGCTTCGTTCAAGCTTGGTTCATGGGCTCACACCAAGACCTTGGAGGGGGCGCCCGCGAGGATGGCTTGTCCTTATACCCTCTACAATGGCTGCTCATCGAAAGTATGCGAGCTGGACTCGTTCTTCAACCCAAGCAAGAGGACTCAGTGCCTGTTGGGAAAGAAAACCCCCTCTCCCTAGCGTTCCCACAATATGCGGGCGAGGTGCCAAAGCTCGATGGGAGTGAGAAGATTGAATGGCAGATCTACCATTCGAACGGCATACAAGTCAGCCTCTACGATCTGCAGTCTCTGCATGGAAATTCTGCCGATGACAACCAAACGCACAATTTACAGATCAATTGTTCAAGTTCACTCTATAACAGCTCACGCAAAGCTTTCAATTCAAAGGGATTCATTGGATGGTGCGATGATGGTAAGGAGCAAGATCCATGATTTCGACACACGAGTGATTCTGATCAGATTCTAGGAAGTTACGGAACGATAATTCATCCATCAGTATTCTGCATCCTGGACAGATATCCGCGATTCTACGAACAAGCCCGATTCAAGTCCATGAAGAAGGATTTGGCCGATTATCGAGACCGCTACTTGAAGGAGGGAGAGGCAATCCCTCCGTGGCTGGAAGGTTTACAACTGCAAGCAAGCGGCGTAAAAGCATTCCGAATTCTGGTTTGTGGAAAGACAGGTGTAGGCAAGTCGACATTGATAAACAAGATTTTTGGGGTCGAAATGGTTGTCTCTCCTCACTCATCGTATTCAAGAATACTTCAGACTGACATTGCTCCCTAGACTGAGGAGTCTGACAGCTACAAGCAAGGCAATCATGACATCAACGAAGCCTTTGAATCTCCCAATAACCCTGGCTTGATCATTCACGATTCCAGAGGTTGGCAAGCAGGAAGTGACAAGGAACTTGAGCTGATTGCCAAGTTTCTCCGCCATCGGGCATTTCAGAAAGATCCAGCTGAGGCTTTGCATGTGATTTGGTGGGTTTTCTGGTACCAGGTGGAAAATCTTCGACTTGCTCACAGGATGCACAGGTTCTGCGTGGATTCGGACGTCAGCCGTATCGAGGAGGCCGACAAGCGAACCTTTCAAACCATTGCACAGTTCTCCAACCACGTACCGGTATTTGTGATTGGGACCAAAAAGGACAAATTGCTTGCCCTCCACAGGTGGCCTCTGCTGGATAAGTACATGGAACAGACTAGCAGTTACCCCGAGGCACAGCGACTAGCAAATGAGGAAGCGGATGGTTTGGCAGAGGAACAGTTCGAGGCGCTTCGCCGGGAGCTGTCACAAATCAAGCATTACAAGGCAGATGGATACTGCTGTCTCTCAAAGGGTCGGTACTCTATTAACTTCACGGACGGGACCGGAATTACTGACTAGGGAACATTAGATGACGATCAAGCAGTCAAGAGACTCTTGACACAGACCCTCGATCTCATTCAAGATGAAAAGGTCCGAATCTTCGCGGTTGCGGCACAAGTCGTGGATGTCGAGCAAAAGATTGACTCCGCAATCACAGAATGCATGCGTTTGGGCCTCCACGCGGTCCGCACTGCCATGGTCCCGTTACCGCTTTCGGGCGCGATAGGCACACCAACTGTTGCTCGAATCCTATGTCAGCATGTCCTCCAATGTTTTGGGTTCCCCAAGGCGTTACCGGAAGAAGTTGAAGAAATCATGACACGAGTGGTCCTTGGCCATCTCAAGAAATTTATGACCCTGACGATAGCGGAGTTTGTCGGGGTCGGAGTGGTAACTACAGGCGTCATTTTCGGCACGATGGGGGCGGGAGGAGCACTTGCGTTGTCACTATGCATTCTAGCCGCTCCTCCGACGGCTCGGATGTTGTTCAAATGTGCCTGTGATATGATTCTCATTCTTGAGCGAGCTTTCCGATACCAGGGGAAGTACGTTTCCACGAAGCAGATCGAGGATGCGGCCGTCTACTATACAACAGCCATGACAAAAACCTTTGCCGGGAAAGAGCTCCTCTTACAGAAACATGTTCATGATGAAGTCGATCGGTTAATACCTCTGACCAAGATCTCTACGGGATTGAAATTCAGCAAACTTCGCCCGGGCCTGGAAGACATTATCTACAAGAACCGGTTTCAAAAATCTGGGCCAGCGAAAGAAGACGACAGGCGCGGGGCTCAGGAGCTTGGTGGTGAGGGGATTGCCGAGCTTGATTCAACAACGATCCCGAGCGAACTACCAGGTGGGAGGAGTCTGCCTGTGGAGCTTCCAGCAGAGGTGAATATTCCACCGCGAATCCACGAGAAAGAGGCGGTGCCATCAGGAATGACATCAACCACTAGCAACACTACGACTACTGACGATCTCCTCAGTCTGGAGGAGAAGACGACCATGTCACAAACCCTCAGTGACCACTCTCTACAGTCATCGCGTCAGTCGACGTTGGTTCTACCGCCGGATATCTCGATGGACAAGACACAAACTGGAGGTGTGTTCTCACGGAGTACACGAAAGTGGTCAGCCAAGCTGGGTTTGAGGAAGTCAAAGACCACGCAAGGTTAGACCGTGATATGAAGGGTTATAGATGTGTACCGAGTAATGACCAAGAATGATACCCCCCCGAGGTTGAGAGATAAGGGAGGGAAGGTATTTTCCCAAAGAGGCAATTTGGCGGAGGTTGCCATCAGCTTCGTACGACGCCGTACCTCGTACAACCCCCGGGTCTTGGCACCAGCTCGCGCAAATTTTCCTCTTTTTCGCCTTCGCCCTGAAATCCCTCTTTCGGTGATGGCCGGGCTGTGCGATATACGATCATCTTATTTCACTTGTCCCATCGTCAGCGTCGAATCAAAAGGAGATGCATGGTCGTCAAGTAAGTCGAGATAGGTGCCTTCCGAGAAGATGTTCTTCTGCCTTGTACGAGGCTGTAACAGCAGGTAAGCGGCATGTTCATCTACCTGATGAGATGCCTCCACCAATGTGAATATATATATCTACTACCCTTCAGTTCAACTTGCATTTGTGTCGCAATCCCTCAGAGCTTTCACATTCAGACCGCACAGTTCAACAAGTTCTTCTCCAAGTACGATACGCAGACACCATGCCAGGAATCACGGTTTCGCCTATAACCCCGGCTCGACCTGGGTTTGGGGCACTTGTCAACGACGTGAACTTGAGTAACCTCTCAGACGCAGACTTCGAGGCGCTCCGCAACGCCCTTTACACCTATAATGTCATCTGCGTCAAGTCCCAAGCGGGTCTCACGCCCAAGGACCAAGCGGAACTGACCCGCCGCTTCGATCCGGAGGCCATGTCATACGGCCACGGCAAGACGATTGACGCCAAACGGTCCATCCTCCATCCCGACCTCAAAACCGTGCCTCATCAGCCCGAGGTCCAGGTCATCGGCAATGGCTTTGTGCCCGAGTACGAGGGCCTCAAGGACATTACGTTGAAGCACCCTCATCATCGCACGTTCCACAAGACGGTCATCCCAGAGGAGCAAGACCTGGATTATACGCGTTTCTACCGCTGGCACATCGACGCCGCGCTGTATGGGGGTCTTCAACCACCGCTCGTCACATCTCTACTTGCGGTCAAGGCTCCCACGGGACGGACGCAGACCGTGCTCTACGACGACGGCAGCAATGACACCCTACAGGTTCCGCTGGGCACCACGGCCTTTGTGTCGGGGTACACCATGTTTGAGAACCTCAATGCCGAGCAAAAGGAGTTCGTGCTCACTTCCAAGGTCGAGTACGCACCTCACCCCTACGTCTGGATCTCGACGGCCAAATCGCGCCCGGACGGGCTGGGCATGGTCTCCGAGGGCAAGGAGGTACCAGTCGACGAACTACCGCCGATCGAGAATGCCTCAGACGTGCAGATCCAGCCCATGGTCTGGCGGAACCCCGTCACGAGCCAGTTCGCGCTGCAGATCCACCCGTCGGTCGTCCGCAAGATCCACCTGCGCGACGGCAGCGTCATCGACGACCTGGCCCGGGTGCGGGAGATTGTGCACGATCTGCAGCGTCCGGGCATCGCGCCGGAGCGCGTGTACGCGCACGACTGGCAGGAAGGCGACTTTGTGCTCTTCAACAACCACGGGGTTCTGCACAGCGTCGTGGGCGCCTTTGACAAGGACGAAGTCAGGCTGTTTCGCCAGTGCAATTTGGCCGCGAGTCGTCCGCCCATTGGGCCGGAGGTGGCGGCGTAGGTAGATGTGGATTGGGTTACGGGGATGCTGTATGATCAGCCTGGCACAGAAAAGGCTACAAGGTAGTCGGCCAGTACAAGAAAGTTGGTTTATGAATATGGAAATGGATTTAGCGTAGCTAGAAATTGAATTGTTGCTTCCTCTCGTCAATATCATTCCTCTAAGGTCCTTCGCCTCCCACCCACACTTCTCTGCTCACTCAAGTCAATGGAGGTCACCACTCCTTGATTCTTTCAGAAATATCACTCCATCACGGTCATCTCCCCTCCCTGATCTCCCCGAGACCAATGCCATGACAATACATAGCCTTCTACTGGCGATCTGACACGACACCCCTCCACCGCAGCGGACACATGACGAGCAAAGCTGACAGACATATTAACAGCGAGATAACGGAGAATACCAATCGCCTGGATAGAGGTAGTCACTCATCTAAGAACCCCATGCATAGGACGGCCCCCTTCATCTAGACCATGTTTTGACGGGTTCAATCGTCTCACACGAACCTTCAATCCTTCCCCGCAACTTTGGCTACTACGAATAAGCCCCACGATCAAGATTGCCAGCTGGACGCCTTAGGCCTGTCGATACCTCCACCACGCGGCCGGCTCGGGTGTCTGACGGACGTATGTCCCTTCAAGGGCAAGTGACGTCGAGAACCAACACTCAGGAATAGAGGAGGAGGGCCTGAGATGCAGCACCTTGCTCTTTCTATATGTGACTATCTATCCCTCAGCCATCGAGGAGGATCCAACAACGACAGCCAAGACCTTGCAGAAACCTCAATCAACAGCGAATACAAATATACATACTACGTACTATACATATGCACAATGGCGCAGTCCAAAACTCCAGGTGCCTCCCCCTACCAGCTCTACTACAACCCCTTCTCCATCTGCTCGCTCATGGTCCTCTACACATTGCGTCTAAAGAGCCAGCCCAGATCGGCCGCGGACGCCGTCGAGCCGGAAGAATGCTTCATTGACATCTACACGGGCGAGCAAATGTCCGAGGCGTATCTGGAGAAGCATCCCAAGGGCACGGTATGTCGTTTCCAGCGGGAGTTTTTGTCCGGCTTAAGACTTTACATAGCTCTTGTGTATGTCACTTCTCCTTCTGACCCGGCCAACCGACTACTCAGGTCCCTGCCCTTCTCGCCCCGTCCCTCGGTGTCAAACTGATCGACAGCACGGACATCACACGGTACCTGTGCGACCGGTACCCCAGCCTCCTCCCATCCGCGCACAAGCAGACGATCGAATCCCTGCTCGAGCAGCTCCATGAGATTTCCTATGTGACCATCTCGTTCAAGCCCGAGGACCGCCGGGTCGAGGGTGTCATGGAGGCCGTCGAGGAGATCATGGCCCGGCCTGATACGTCGCCGAGATATCGTGAGATGCTGCAGCGTAAACTTGACAAGTGAGTTCATTTCCTCCCGTATGTGCATGTGGAGCTTTATTCCCTTTCCCCCTTTTTCGAGTTCATGGAGTGAAGCACTTCGTCCTACTTGTGTTGAACACAAAACCATCCATCGCTGACGGACCGACTGGGGACTTTCGATACAGCCACCGGACCAAACTCCAACACTTCACTGCCAATAACCAGTCAATCGCCACCGTCGAGGCAGAGTCGCGAGCCTACCTCGAGAAAATCAGCCAGTTACTCTCCAAGCACCGAAGGCAGGAGCAAGACCAGAGATGGATCTTTGGCGACGAGGTCGGCCCCACGGCGCTGGACGCGCACACGGTCGTCTTCATCGCACGACTCCTGGACGCTGAGCGCGCTCATCTGATCCCAGAGGATGTTCTCAGGTATGGTGGGCCGAAGTTGCGGGAGGGGGAGTGGGTGGGCATCACGGGGGGGAATCCGACGCTGCATACGCTGTGGGAGAAGCAGCAGCGGCAGAAGCAGTAGCCTGTAGGGTATTGAGCACTGCAGCCCGACACCGTTTACGGGACAGGCGTTGCAGGGCATTCGCTCAGACCAAGGCAGCTAAATACCTGTGGCATCCAGATTGTGTGAATATGGTACCTATTCAAACCTGAACACTTTTGACAGGGCCGGGGAGCCTCCTACAAGTATAATACAAGTATAATACAAGTAGTCGGTCCCACAAACAGCCACTTCCCCCAG
>WJFF01000090.1:115670-135156 GCA_011800825.1 Fonsecaea pugnacius | reverse complement strand
ACACCACAATCACACACTCGGCGACAGCGCGCATTGTGCAGCAGATAACATACTCAATCAAGCAGCGAGACCCCCAGGCCACCAGCGGCTGGCTAGTCGTCGCCACCGTCAGAAGTCTCTAAGAGACGGACCGAGACTTGTTATGGCGAAACTTTCTGGGCGATGTGCGCGGAAGATTCAAACTGTTTGAATCGCATTGGCTGTATCAGAACTAGTCGGGATTAACCCGGTCGTCAACCACAGTCCTGGCCTATTCTCTTGTAAGAGATCAGCTTCATACAGCTGTCATTAGTGGTCACATACTGATACAAGTCATATGGCACAAGGCTGAGCCCGGGCATCGATGACCGGCGCCATCAACCACAAGTGATCCACCAACCTTGACCCGTATCAACACGTATATAACCCCATACTTCGGATGACGATCCCCGAGCCTGGGTCGTACATGGTTTGTGATCATCCATAGATCATCTGACTCTAACAAGAAGCCAATGTTGGAAGAGGAGAAACATCCTCGGCGGCGCAAATTTCTGAAGCATATTTTCTGAGAAGTAGTACACTGGCTCCCCGATTGCCTTTGAAGCTACGCATACATAATATGTAGAAAGGCCAACGTGCTGAGCCCCGTTTTTAGTCCTAACCGTCCATTATCGATCTAGGTTCTCATGGTCTCGATCACATGTCGTGGGACGGATCAGTACAATAATGTCTCGCTCTGCCGCCCATGATGCCCGAAACAGTGCGTTCCGGGAAGCATTCAAAACACCCTTCGAATTCAAAGCCAGTTTAATATCAACCGGTGAATTGATCACAAAAGAGGCGCAGAAGCTCAACCTCCAGCATGAAATTCAAGACATTCCAAATGGCAGAGATGCACGTATACACTGGCTTGGGCCTCGTTCGGCGAAAAGGGTGCTTCTGTATTTCCATGGTCAGGGAGAGGTTCAAGCCCTTCGAGAGAGGACAACAACTTACAAAGTATAGGCGGAGGATTCTGCTTTCCCGCTCTCAAGGGGCATGTTCGCTTCTGGAATGAATGCCTAAAGTCTTTGAATCCGAAAAGCGACTTTGTCATTGCTGCTCTGGAGTACGGTGAGGCAGACCGCTCCTAAGCCATGAAAATACTGTATGGGATTTGACCATTTCATCTAGGACTAACCAAGGAGGTAAGATATCCTGTCCAAATCATACAAGGGCTGGAGGCTCTACGGTTCATTTTGGACCAAGGTTACGACGCATCCAATGTACGTCTACATGTATCGAGACACTCTCTGACCAGACACTAACACCACTCTCCTAGGTGGCCATTGGTGGAGATTCCGGAGGGGGAAATCTTGCCCTCGGCGTTCTATCCATGCTATTGCACGGATTCGACGGAGTCGAGCCTTTGAGGCTGAATGCTCCACTTGCTGGGGTCCTCCTGTTCTCGCCCATGGTCAGCTTTGACACCGACAGTGAGTCGTGGACAGCAAATAAAGACAAAGACTGTGTTGCTCCCATCAGCATGCACCTGCTAGGCCCTGCATATGTCGACCCAAAAGATGTCAACAACTACTCGGAACCTCTCCGAGCCGATGTCGCGTGGTGGAGAGGTGTACCTGCCAAGTCCATCTTGAATATATACGGCGGTGATGAATGCTTCAAATCTCATATTGTCGAGCTGGGAGAGAAGCTCAAGGAGGCGGGTAACGAGGTTGAAAATGTGGAATGCCCTGCAAGTGTGCATATAGACTGGGTTCTTGACTTGCATGCAGGGTTTGAGCCTGGAATTGTGTCCGTCAGAATACTGGACTGGCTGTCGAGAGTGTTCTGAGTCAGTCGCAATGTATTCTACTGGTGCTTGTGCGCTTGAGCGCTTGATTGTCTGCGTTCTTGTCAAAGGACGAAACTACACGGGTCCTAGTGCTATAGCTCAGGTCTTGTTTGTTCAACAAGAAATTTACCACTTTCTGTGGTCTCGAAGCACTCCAGCTGACTGACTCTATCTGTTCTTGTCAGCGGCGGGCATGAGGGGTAATCTCGTCATGTGGGAAAGAAAGATAATTGACCCGACACTAATGCAACGAAAGTTGCTCCGAAAGTATACTCCTCCTTAACTCGAAGGGAATCGAATCCCGACCGTCCAACCACTGCAAACTGATCTTGTTGCTTTGGTGCGGCGCTCGTATGGACTTTTCATTGTTTGCTCTACACGTAGCTTGGGTCTGTGCGAATGAGGTTGCGTTTCAAAAGTCAAGAATATCCACCCACTCGGTCGACTCCAGATGACTTGTATCTTTTCTTGGTCAATTCTTGCCAATGAAAATCAGCTCCTGGTAGAGGTTGCTCACGCTGCGGTCAGTATTTGGGGCCAGCATTGTTCCGAAGACCCCATTCATCGACATCGCGATCTGTGACTCGCATTTGGAGGCTTTGCAAGAGACAACAGTCGCAACTACTATTGCTGGACAGTTTCAGTCCTGGCGATCATGTCAAAGGAACTCATACTAATCACCGGTGGCTCCGGACACATCGGATTCCGGACTGTCGTGATAGCTCTTGAGAGCGGGTATCGCGTACGCTTAGCACTCCGCTCTCGGGCACGCTTCGAGGCCATTCGGTGTGCTCTAGCAACACATTATCCTCGACTCGAAGCATCGCTGAGCCCAGGTCAACTGTCCTTTGTCATTGTGCCGGACATGACGGTGCCAGGAGCCTACGATGATGCCGTGAATGGAGTCGCTAAAGTGATACACATAGCAAGCAGCATTACTACTGGTGGCAAGTTGACCGAAAAGGAATACCATGACTTCTTCATCAAGCCTGCCACGAGAGGCACAATGGGCATGCTCGAGTCGGCTGCCAAAGCAGGCACTGTGAAACGTGTCGTCATCACGGCCTCAGTCGTCTCTGTTGTTCCCTTCAAAGTATTCGCCGTCACCGGCGGCGGCGACCAAGTCTTTGACTCTGAGGGCAGAGTCTCATTAGACACAGGACCATATGGGAGCGAACTTCAGGCATATTGCGCATCCAAGGTCGCAACATACAACAGCACTCTGGAGTGGCTAGGGAAAGCGAAACCTAGATTTGATGTCGTGCATTTGTGCCCGACGTATGTCATGGGCCGAGATGACCTGCAAACTTCGGCTCCGGATATGGTCCAGGGCACGAATGCTTTACTATTGAGTTTGGCTTTGGGCAAACGGTGGGATGGGCCAAAACCTGGAGCCACCGTACACAACGAGGACGTTGCGAAACTACATGTACAGGCTCTGAGCCCGGATGTCCCGAGTGGCACGTATATGTTGAATTGGCAACAGGAAGATGGCAGTGGCACTGGAGTTGACTGGAGCTCCGTTCCTAGCCTGATCGAGAAGTTATTCCCTGAAGCAGCCAAGGCAGGGAAGATCAATCCCCAGGCAGCCATGGGATCTTCACTTCATACAAAGATATCCAACACCAAGACCGAAAAGACATTCAATCTCAAGTTTCGGGGTATTGAGGAGCAAATACGCAGCGTCGTTGGCCAATATCTTGAGCTACTGGAGAACAGCGCGGAGAAATGAGCGCGATTTTGTTATCAATTCCTGCCAGTCGACAGGTCCCTCATGAAATGGTTCGATGAGCATGGCCATGGATGTTCGACTGCTGTACCTGAGACCCATCGCGTTCACAAGATCGCCTCTGAATAGGCCTGAAAGTTGATAGGTGTCTGGAGGCCAATCTTACCCTAGCCTTCCTGGGCCGCTGTTATTCGTATATAAACGATCAGACCTGGCCTGAGATCGGCCACGGACAGATAGACCAATTTCATGATCTTGCTCAGATGTTGTCAATTCAACATTAACCTACACTCGATAACGCTTCGGGCTTATCGACATTGTCAGGAAGATCGAGAGGAGATAGATGCCCTAGTCGTGACTGTCGTCGAACAGTAGTACAGAAGAGTCAAGACGTCCCAGGGATTACTTTAGGGAATGAACTGTAATCCTTGTCCGTGTGGCCATGTGGCAGCAAGCTCATCGTGTGATCTGGTGCTACATGGGTAACAAGATTCTCCAGCGCCGAGCTTTTTGGAATGCCAGAAGCACGACAGAGAGTGGGAGCGGAAGTCGTCGTCGACAGGAGATTGTCCTCCAGGCTCAAATTCTGACTTGGGTCTGGCTTGACGTAGCCGCCATGGTAGCCGTCCCATACAAGTATCAGCTTTTTGACTCCCATCCGCGGAGAAAGTCTTTGATGGTGGTGATGTTCCTGGTAAGTTCATCGTAGCATACATAGTCTGTTATCAGGGATATCCCTGATGGTTACCCTAAATCTACTAGAGTGCCTAATATTCGCATACTTTTGGCGAGATATTCCAAGGAAGGGGAGGGGGGGGGGGGTTTCCAAATAGGCAAGAATTGAGACACTATTCCTAACAGGTAGGCATAGTGGAATGATACGCAGCTTCCCCAAAGACGTTGATTAATAGAGCCCGGAAACATCGTCAGCAGTCAGCTGCGACGAACTACATAAACACTCTCAGATGAGCTTTCAAACTTTATCAATCTATGTACCGACAAGAAAACCTGCGTGGTTACTCAAAAGCTTTATGTATATTCGCCGAGGTGATATTATTCGCTCTGTCGTCACCACCTACCTGCGTACGGCTTTTTGCCATTCCCTTGTAGGATTTCCTTGAAATAGTTGACAAAAGAAATCGGCTGAAAGTCAGGGTACAGATCTCTGGCGTCCAAGTATCCGAGGTAAAGAGCATTCTTTCTCGTGTTGTCTTGGCGGAAATATTTCGAGAGGTTGTATTCCTGGGTCCAGAGTGCCATCCTCGCCATGATGTTCGTGGGATCGGCATCGAGATCTTGCTTAGCTTTGGCGACAATGGATTCCATCTCCTCCAGGGAGACTGGTTTCTTGTCGATTTTCTCACCAGATAGCTTCTCCGCCAAGGCATAAATATCGTTCTGACTCAGTTCGTCCGACCATGTGAAGATCTTTTTGTTCAGTGTCCGCGGATCTTTGATGATATGTGCCACAAAGCGCCCAATATCACGGAGATCAGTCAGGAGGTTCGGTGCACTACCATCACCGTAAAGATTATTCTCTCCCATGAAGTGAATATCATCCAGTCTACCTGAGGGTAGTGGTGGGAATGAGATCTGGTGCCAAAATCCTGTGTCAATAATGGTGTATGGCAGATGAAGTCTGGAGATGTGGTTGTAGACTTCTTCCTTCGCGTCTCGTAGTTGCATGACCCCGCCCGGTGGACAGATGGTGATAAAGGCGCAAGGGACGAAGCGTTTGACCCCGGCAGCTTTGGCCGCGGTAGCAAGGTTCAACTGACTCTGCTGAGCCTCCGGACCAATGCAGCTGATGACAGTGTCAAATGGCTTAAGAAGAGAGGAATCAAGCTTCGTGTTCAGATCGACTTCAATGACTGGGTAGCCACGAGCCACAAGAGCACGAACGGCTGGCTTATCCGTCGACGAAGGGCGAACTGCGATGCTAACATCCTACATCCGGAATCTTAGCTTGTATGTCTCGACCTGGCACCAGAATGGCTCGAACTCACGAAGGTGTCGTCTGCTGCAAGTCCTTCCAGGACCGAAGCACCGGTCTCGCCTGTCGCACCAAGCAAAAGTACTTTTATTTTGGACATGGTTGATAAACTCGTGAATAACAAAGCTTCAAGCAAAGGATCTGGGGATGAAATGACAACGGACACTACTCCTCGTGTGGTATGCGTTTTTGAAAGGCCGACAGGGTATGATTTTCATTGCAGTCCTGTGCAACTTTGAATCGTGCGAGGTGCTATGGAGAAGTTGATACACTTTGCATCACAACACATAGCACAGAGAAGCGATTCGTAGGGTTTTGTAGTTCTATCCTTGTCTTGGACAAGCATCTAGAAGGGGAAACAGAGCCGTGTTGGTTCAGGAGGCGTGATCCAAAGCTGGTCTGAGACTTGAAACCCTGATCCCTTGTCTCTCCGCAGAATTTCCCAGTACAGCTCTGGTTATTCCATGGTGGGACTTTTGAGCCTGTCCATAGTACGGAGTAATCCCAGTTCCAATGTGGCTTTTGGTAGTGGTTGGTGAACTGGGCGCACGCGAATGTGAAGAAAAGGACTACACTACCTCGTAAAGCCTGACGTGTGCCAGCCTTTGATTCACAAGTGGCTCTCATAGCCAATCGAAGGACCCATGGAAATGGATACAGTAAGCATTCAGTCTGCGGATGAGGTTAGGCCCAAAAGCCACGACCGGTATTCGACCACCGAGGAGACCTATAGATGTGGATATGTATTTAGCTAGGCTGACTAGACTAGGGGAGGAGTTACGACCGGTATTCGACCGCCGAGCAAGCCTATAGATGTGGGGTAAGCACTCAGATAGGCGGGTTAGATAAGATGTAAGAGTAATGACCGGTATTCGACCACCGAATGGACTCGAATCTGTACGTATGCTCGTATCTGTACACTTTCTCCTATCCACCGTGCCTTTTAACTTCTCCCCCTTGTTGTAGCTAGACTTTTGTGGTGAATAACAGCTAGCAACTACTCCTCCTTGAACTAGTGGTATGGAAAAGGGGACAGATGGCAATTTTTTATTGGAATGGGCTTTATTTGTATTACGCAGATGCGCCACCATCGACTATGGAAAAAGGCATCATTAGCCAGGAAATGAAGATTCAACAAAGGAGAACGTCTTGGGGTTTGCATACTGGAATATACGGCGCCGGTGATAAAGCTTGCATCATCACTAAGCAGGAAAGCTGCTAACGCTGCAACTTCCTCCGGTTGACCGTTCCTCTGAAGAGGCATCGAGTTGGGTGTCATGACTTTCGTGTCTTGATCATCTTTGGGAGTATCTCGTAGCCGCTGAAACATGGGTGTCTCAATAGGTCCTCTGCTAAGTAGTCAGCCAGGGTGATGCGAGTAGGATGCCAAAGCTTGAACTTCTCTGTGCGGACACCTACGGAGCAACAGCATTCACTCTGATACCATTCGCACCATTTTCCTTTGCGGCCGTTCGCGTCAGACCTATCACAGCGTGTTTGGCCACGCAGTAGGGCCCCAGACCTTCTCTACCTCGCAAACCCCCAATACTGCTCGCGTTGACAATGGAACCTCCGCGCTTCATGACCTTTGTCTGGGCACGAACGCAGTACATGACCCCAGTCAAGTTGACAGAGAGGACCAGGTCCCATTCCTGATTGGTAAGGTCCTTGATTTGGGTGAAGGCGCCGTGTTTCCGTTCAATGCCTGCGAAATTGGCAGCACCATCCAACTTGCCGAAATGTTCGACCGTGGTAGCGATCCAGCTATCGACCTGTGAATCAGATGTAACATCCACGACAGTCCCCAGGACATCTGCCCCAGTAGGCTTGAGATCTGCGACTGCCTTGGCTAACATTTCTCCTTGAATGTCACAGATGGACAGTCTGGCACCATTTCGAGCGGCCACCTTTGCGAGTGCAAAGCCGATCCCAGACGCCGCTCCAGTGATGCAGATAACCTTTCCTTCAAGGCGAGCCATGCTGTGTTAGACTTGAGTAGGCTATTTGCGCTTCGGCGGAGGATACTCCTTCTTTGTAGGTTGGAATACGTTATGGTGAATGACGTAGTCCGCTTGCAATCATATGCCAGCTATCACAATACTTGAAAAATCATTCCAAACATGACCGTTTCCGTCTTGGACATCGAACCCCGCGGAGAGAGGATGAGGTGTCAGTTTCTCGACGTTTCATTCCGGGTGACGGCGATAATGAGTTTCGGGCCGGTACCGTGCTTTCCTCTGACTTACTGCCCGTATTGGTTTCCTTTCCCTCACCTTACTAGTGAGTCGAGCCAATCAATCCTGGCCTTGATCCTTTAGGTTTTTTGCGGCCGTCTGGTCTAAAGCTCCGAGCCCGATGTTCTCTTCTCGCCGGAATTGCCCGTGATACACATGTCGGCCTAATCGGACAGACATCACCGAGGAGAGCTATTCGACCGGGTTGGCCAAGGTGCTCTGGTAGCTTTTCTCTCCACTGAGTCTTAACTGACTGTATTCATGTGATAAAAAAAAGGGGGGGGAGAGAAACGTCATTGATGGAGAAATGCAACTGGGACTCTCAAGGTCAGGCACGTCTTGCCTCTGTTCTCTCCATTCTCAAGTTGAGTGCCTATAGTCCCCGATTTGACGTATTCAACAAATTTCAGTCGCAAAGGATCGAAACATGTCTGAGGCTGGGAGTTATGCCTTTGTCACCGGTTTGGGCTCAAGGTCTTTTTTGAAACCAGAATGCTCATCCATTAACCACTAATCGCAGGCGGTGCAAGCGGGATCGGTCGCGCATTAACCATTGCGCTTGTCAAAGAAGGGTAAACACCGACCCCTTTATGAACTGTCACTTGGCCAGGAGCTCACGCTGTCGGTATAGATGTCAGGTCTTTATTGCGGATCGTGATATTCAGAGTGCCATTGACTTCGCGGCCGGATTGAACGAAGCCGCTCAAGTAGTCTGGACTGCACAGGTGGACGTTACGAGTTGGGATGAGCAGGTATCTGCCTTCGAAAAGGCCGCCAACACATTCGGCCGTATCGATTACGTGTTCCCAATTGCGGGACTTTCGGAAAGGAGAACTTTCCCGAACAGAGGAAAGGATCATAAGGGTTTTGAAAAGCCAGACTTGTCAGTCATCGACGTTAACTTGACAGCTGTGCTATACACTGTCAGTCTGGCGTTGCAACAATTTCGACGGCAGGATGTGAACAAGTTCGGATTCAAGGGGAAAAGTAAGTCAGTTCCTTTATTACCGAACAGTGGACAATCGAGGAGCACTAACACCCAGGACTTACTCCCCATAGTTGGTTGCGTCTCGTCTATATGTGGTCTATATGCACCTGCAACCTTGCCAATGTATACAACTACAAAACAGTAATCACCCCTACCTTATCCACGACTCGATGCTCCCTTTACTAATCAGTTTTCGGAACAGTGGCATTGTGGGCTTTGTCCGTGGGTTTGGCAAATATCTGCCTCGGGAGCAAATCACCATGAATGCTGTTTGTCCCTCGGTGGTGCGCACCGCCATGACGAACGCATTCTCCGACAGGTTGGAAAGTCTAGGACTATTAACGCCAATGTCGAATGTGGTCGAGGCATTCCAATCAATGTTGGGTGGCAACGATGTCAGTGGGGAGTGTTTCGAGGCTGGACCCAAGGGGTATAAGATCAAGAGTCCCTCTGACTACTCGGATGAGGACATGAGGCGGACAATGTTGATGATATCTGAGAAAAGTCTTTCGCTTCACGAGCCGGTGAAGGGGTGAAGAGCTGGTAGCTACAGTCGGACCAGTAGATTGGCAGTCCACACATGAATATTCCCGAGATTCAACTCCCGATTCTTCGAGTTCCTACGCGAACAATCACTTGTATGATTATCTTATCTGCAGGATCGTAGCTAACCTGTACCACCTAAACCCAACGTTCCATCAGTCTCTCTTCATCGAATGGCACGACGAGCAAGAACTTTGTCCTGTTGTTTAGATTATTGAGAATTCTGCGCTGATGCTCAAGGCCCCCAACAAATTCATGGTTCTGTCAACTGGTCGTTTCCAATGTAGATCCCAGCCCAGTTCGACAAGCCGCACAATGGCACAATACGAGACATGACAGAGACAATGCCCGATCGCGCCGGTGATACGGCTCCTGTGTACTTCCTTCTCGCATAAGCAAGACTCGGCGGAGCATCGGCTGGACCAGGATCGCCGCTTCAGGATCCTCATCTCGGAGCTACAATCAGCGTCTTTATGCATCTGGTTCAGCTCAGTCGGGTTATCCGCACCTTGTGAGATGGTTCCCAGCCAACGGAACGACCTACAGCTAAGCAAGGTTTCACTGATAACTCTATCACGTAGAATGTTCTCGGACCCAATATTTTGTGGCTAATAAATCTGGGGTGGCACATCAGCCAGTCGGATTGACGGAGCACCAAGTAATTGTTTCCATTACCTCAGATTGCGCTTGCGGCAGCAGCAATAGGGGGTAAGTTGACAGGGCGTAGATCTCCGGTCATCGAGCCCCGGTCTACGGTCAGTGAACCCCGGGGGGTCCCCAGACAATGTACTAACCTAATCGGGATGACCCCGAAGGAGTTTTAAAGTACTATCAGAATACCACCGAGTCCCATAGTAAGAGCAGAACTTCTTCGATTCAAGTGAGGCTGTCCTAATCAATCACCATGACCGTCATGGAAGGCGCAGTCGAGCATGGCCCCCTCAAGCAGCAGAACGAGAAAATCACCGAAGACGAGAAAGCCACGCAAAATGGGTCGACTGTTTCCCAAGAGGAGAGAGTAGCACCTGCAACGCCCTCCAAAGATGTGGTCACCCCTAAGACGTGGCTTGTGGTCGCTGTAAGTCACTCATATCCTCTTGGTGCATCGAGCAAACATACAGCATATACTGATAAAGGTCCAGACCATCACCGCTTGCTATGGATTTGCATATTCTCCAATGCCGGGCCTGGCAATCACGCAGTCCCAGATCGCCCAGGAATTTGGGGTTACAGACAAGGCGACGTGGATGATCTCAGTCTACTTTATCACCGGGCTTGTGTCCTTCATGGTCTGTGGGCCCAACAGCGATTTATTCGGACGACGATGGTTTTTGATCGCTGGTAACGTCTTCGTTTGCGTCGGGTATATTATTGCAGGAACCGCCAAAGGCTTTGTTCAAATCGTTGTGGGCATGGCCATCGCAGGAGTCGGTGGAGCTATCTGCCAGATGGCTACATTTACCGCTCCGGAGTTGTTACCTAACAAATGGCGCCCTGCTGCAGTTACCCTCGCAGACTCGCTCGTCGTCGTCTCTACCATCGTTGTACCGGTGGCTGCCCGACAAGCTCTCACGAACGGCACATGGGCTTGGCTTCTGAGGATACCTGCCATCGGCAATGGCCTCGGAGCCATTGTACTCTACCTATTCTACTACCCACCAGCCCATCCAAGAGGTCTCTCTTTCAAACAAGCGCTAAGAGAGCTTGACTACATCGGATCTTTGCTGTTCAGCGCCGCGGCTGTCCTTATTCTAGTCGGCGTGGTTTTCGCTTCCTATCTAGACTCGACAGATGGCAAAGTCGTTGGTCCACTGGTTTCTGGATTCGCCGCTCTGGTCGCATTTGGGTGTTGGGAGACATGGGCGCCATTGAAGCAACCATTGACACCGCCGGACCTTTTCAAGGTCAACCGGGGACAAACATTGACAGCACCTTTTATCGTCGCCTTTGTAGTGCCTGTCTACTACTTGGGTACCAATATCGTCTGGGGCCAAATTGTCAGCGCCATTTTCTCCCCGACTGACCCCAGTTCTGGTCTCGCCATGGCACTGTCTGTCATACAAGGGCTGGGATTGGCAACGGGCGGAGTCCTCCTCAGCGTGGCTGGGCCATATATTAAACACTGGAAATGGCAACAATTTGCTGTTGTGTTTACCATGACTTTATTTGGAGGGCTCTTGGCTCTGGTGTCGCCTCACCGCCGTTCTGCCTTGATCGCATTCAATTTTCTCGGTTCGGTCGCTTTTGCCTGGGCTCAGTTTCTATCAATCACATATTGTCAGTTTGGAGCCCCACAAACCGAGCTCGGAATTGCCGGTTCACTTGCGTATGTTCTTTCGATACTCCAAAATAGTGCGCAGTGCTGACAAAATATAGGGGCGTGGGAAGATTTGGTGGGAATTGCATTGCGACCACTGTCTACGTGACGGTCATTAATAGGACTCTGGCAAGAGAATCCCTCAAGAAGGTCGTTGCCGCCGTTGTGGCCGCTGGAGGTTCTCGTGACCTTGGTTTAGCTGTTCTAGCAGCCCTGCCAGCCGGAACTCAAGCTGTCATGTCTGTCCCAGGCATCACAGCCACAATCGCTGCTGCTGCTGGAGCGGCCTTCACAAGCAGCTTGATTGTCGCCATCAGGACTGTGGCTCTTGTTTCCATTGCCTTTGGTGGAGCGGGAGTAGTGGCATGTCTTTGGTGTGAAGATATCAGCTCCAAGATGGACGATCGCATCGAAGTTTTCTTGGAGAACGACGTGCAAGCGGTGAAAAATCACTATCATTGAAGCAGCCAATTTGAAGATGACCTTGTCTTCAAGCAATTGGAAATTGGATGCTGTGATCATCTCGGTGGATGGATCATTAGAAGATGGCTCGCAGTCGGAAGCTTGGAAAAGCCAAGAAGGGAGACGGAGGAGATGCGGTCGTCGTTTTTGGAGAATTTTCTCGTGAAACCGTTCTGCTACTCGAGTGTTTGACATATATTGGCTATGACGTAGCAGAGACCAGTTGATGGCGCAGAGATCGAATGCAGAGTTGCAGCAATTCTTTCTACCAATATAACCCTGCGGCTTCGGTCGAAGATAGTTGGCCCCTGTGAATTACAGCCACGGCGCTATTAATGGTGAATATAATAGCAGCCCTTAGAGTCGATAAATGTTCTTTCATAGTGCCAAGAGAGAAAAAATACAGCTAAGCCTATTGTGGGATAGTGCTCCCCTTTCCTCTGATGCCTTGCATTCACTCATTGCCTTGCTCAACACAAGGTTGGCATGAAGTCCCAGCTCCGTGTTTTGGACATCAACACAACACCATTCTCCTCAGCAACTGTTACACGCCCTTCATGAATCCCCCTAGCTGTCCTTTTGCATTCCCCGTATGGCAACTTCGTTCTTTTCCTCTCCTACCGGAGACCCATGTTCGCTGTTGCTGGGTTTCTCCACCACAGTCCAAGGACGCTCAAATCCGTCAAATTCCTCGCTGATCAGCATGCGCGTGTCCTCCCAATCCACACCAAATGCGCCGCTGTTGAATTTGGGACTCCAGATCTCACCGGGCTTATCACCGTCGGTCTTCCAGGTGGTCTTAGGGTTGAAATTGGTGGGACCAAACGCTTCCAACTGGACTCTGAGGTCTTCGAGTGCCATTCTGGTGTTGTTGATGATTTTGATTTTAGGGTCTTTTCCTGGGTTGTTGGTTTTCATATTTCGTTTACCAAAGCCGATACTTGTGAAGAGGCAGGCGATCCAACGTCGTGGCCTGAAGACTGACTCTCCTGTTGGAATGGTCTTGTCTGTGCCCTTAAGTTTTATCATGATCTCCTGTTCGTAGTCCAAAGGTTGCGGAGGAATAAGTAGGCAGGTCCCAGTGAGATTGTACGGTCGATTAGCGGCCTCGCAGTGCGCCTCATATATCCTGAAGGCCTCTGGATACTTGCCTGTGTCAGGGACAGGCCAGTCAAGCTAAGCTGGGTATACATACCAATCCTTTGAGATACAACGCAACGCCATAACCCCAGACACCCTGGCAATTGACCGCATCTGGGATGGATATTGTTAGTGTAGATCACCAAGCTTCTCTGGTCGCACTGTACGTACGGACGATGACGGCTCTGTCCGGTGCATCGTGGAGCTCGCCTACTAGATCACTGATTGAAAACCCGGGTTCCATTCCCAAGTCATTCTCCAGCTCTTGCTCAGCAAGCTCGCGCCTAAGCCGGTCGGAAATATCTTCCAACTCGAGCGAGGGAGATCTCTCTTCAGGTGGAGGGCTCCACATGTCACCATCATCGAGACAAGATCTTACAATCCGGTCCTGGCCTTGTAAAACATCCTTCATGGTGTATGCACGTGTTACCCGCTCTCGGAGTTCCTCTCCGTCCACCAGGAACTTTGACAGCAGAGCCTTGTAAGCTTGATCGATGAAATTCAGTTCGAACTTTGATTCGTTGTTGTTGGTTTTTCCCGCTTTTGTAGTCCAGTATTCTATGAGCTCAAAATATCGTGCGTCGAGCTCTTCTAGTGATGCATCTTTTGGTAGGCCGAGGATTCTGTAGTACTCGATGGGGTCGTTAAGGTCCATGTTTGTTACTGATTATGGTAAGCGAAGATATGGGAAAATATGAGAGTACAATTTCTGGCATACCCTGGCGCTGGCGACCAGCCACTGATAAGTATCTGTGCACAATTTGGACGGGTTCAAAGGAGATTCGACGAGTCCCTCCTTCCAGGCAGACGATGTATGTTTGAGGGAAGCGACAGTCACGAAATTGATAGCGCAGGTGTAGTGAGGTGAGGCAGAGGTGGAAAACCACTGTCACAAAGCAACAGTTTGATGCAATAGACGCAGCAAACAAAACGAACCGAACACTGAGTACCTGATTTATTCTATATACTATGGTATGCTCAGTAGCCAACGCTTGCTCATTGCTTATGTCGGGCGCGATACTGCGTTACTCATGAAGTCTCCAGAGTTAACGGTTCCAATGTCGAATAAGATGTAATCCAACCGAGTGCTGGTCATTTCCTGAAGAAACCTAAGATACTTTGCCTCTTCTTGACACGTTTCTTGCCACCACCGCTGGCTAATGTCGTTTTCAACTCCGTTGTTTCCACCGTATTGAAGAACTGAGTCGAAGGGGTGGTCGACCTGATAGAGGGTAGACCAACACGAAACCTCTCTGCAAAAGTTGGCGCAGCTGATTTCTTACTTCGTCGACTTCTTTGTCGACTAAGCGCCCGCATCATACCGTCTTCGTCATTAGACTGTCTTTCCAGGACCTCAATCTCTTGAAGCGCAGTCATTCCGTTTGTTGCCAGGTTCTCTTCCGCAACAGCGTCAAACCGCACAACGCCCCGTTTTGGCGGAATGTGAATTGTATCATGAATAAAATCCTGAATCAAATGTGTACTTCTCTTGTTCTTCGTGGCTGCTATTTCTGACGGTAAAGCTGTAATAGTGAGGTGGTATGCTGGTTCTGAATTTCCTCCGAGCAGTATTGGGATGTCAGTGGATATCATGGCCATAATGCACGACGCAGGACGCTGATAAATTTCAGATAAGCGAAAAGACAGGTCGATGAGGAATTCTTTTTCCGACTCGAGCTGGATTCAGTCAGTCACGGCTTGAAAATTGGGTTTCCATTCCTACGCAGCAATTCAACTTGATCTCGGCAAGGATCACCCAGTCTTTCGCAACCCGCTCCTTTGCCGTATTGCTTGACTCTCGGTAGGCAAAAGCATCGTCGTAGTATTGACTCCTCTTCTTGGACAAATGAAGTCGGCTCCATGATTGCTCCAAGCTGGCGACATCCGACTGTGGCCCTTGTGAGCTCTTTGAGACTGTCGCGAATTTGGTTGGGCGCGTCAGGTCAGGAGGAGTTGATTGAGCGCGTTGTAAGAGCGGAAATTTGTAGGGGGCTGGCGACATGCGGCCTTTGAGATGGAATGCACCGTCTGACACATTTTCACCCGTCGGTGGGGTAGGAAATGCATTCTCGATGGCCGTCGCATTGATGCGGCTGGTAGAGGATGGTGTGGAGGTCATTGACACTTGTTACCAACCGGCCGGACGACAATCGGGCACCGTTCTTTTCTCAAGCGGAGGATATTATGATGGGGCAGTCATTTGAGGATACAGATGGAAATGCTGAAGTCACAGTCTCCATGTAAAATGCAGAAGAAGTCCAAATCACTCCAGGGGCTGAACAAGGGCATTAACAATGGGGCATTCCAATCGAGATCCAAAAAACCCAACGAAAGGCAGACCCTCGAACTCTTGTGAAACCAAACCTTGGTGGGCGATGCGCAATTGAGCAGACCGGAGGTAGCAAAGGAGGGGAGAAGCGAGAGGGAGAGACGGGATGCAGGTCGCCATGCAGCTTCCTGCATTGTCGACAGGACCGCAAACTTGTGAGACGGGCAGTCGCCATGCACATCAAGGGAAATAAGCATCGTTACTTGTAGGAAGGAAAGAAAGCGTGTTCGAAAGACCGTTCTGGGGCTGAGTGTTCCGTTATAGATTCTGTTGAACGTCGGTCATGATGACTACGAGATACCATATTGAGAGTGTAGACAAGTTCTCTCTCCTGCCAACCAGTCAGGGCTGCGATATGGTCACAGTGTCGCATGTGCAGTGTTTGTCGACTTTGTTCTTGAAATGTTTGTCAGTTTTTATGCATTTGTTAGATTTGATCGATTCTGCAGATCTACTCGTCTCAATCGTGGCTCGCGTCATCGTCATTGATCGCTTTCCTCTCCTGATGCGGTGGAGATACCAATATCCTCCACCGATTGGATGGAAATCTCCATGATGCCAATAAGCGTGAACCTTGACAGGGGAAGAGTTATAGATCGAATCATCACCCTCACTCGTCCAGACCCATGGGTCATGACGTCGGTATCAATATTGAGGGTATTGGAGGGGTGTTTGTGCAGATCGGACTCACACGATGATGGTACAAAATATATTCAGACACCTTCCTGCTGTCTGTGCTCTGGATTAACCCAGCAGTCACCTATCGACGGAAGCTAAGCCTGCCGTATGATCAATCTGTGTTCCAAGAATATTGTGTAAAGGTAATGTGCCGTGAGGCTCTTTTGTTGACGTCAATGTGATGCTAAAATGGTATCAATCCATGATGTTATGACCTGCCAACTGATATGTCTACAGGTACGTCAAATAAGACTGTCCTGCTCGACTTTGAATTTACTTTCCACAAGTCCATTCAGCCTTTCAATTTCAACTATGATTCGCGTTGCTGGTCAGACCAAGCGAGCTCAACGACTAATCTTCTCACAGCAAAGCAGATCGTTTTCGATATCTCTAGCAAGTCAGTCCGTGTTCAAGTTTGGACGGAAGCATTCACTCATCATTACGCAGGAATGTCTGATCAAGACAAGTCTGCGCTTGACGCCAATAAGGGCTCCATCGGGTCTCAATTTAAACCTGAAGGATGTATGATTGACCTCTTCCTGGAACATCTCCTTGATGAGACGTGGTGATTTCCCGTGCAGGCTAACCGTGAGTGGCAGCAATCGGCCAAATGGGAGAAAAGGCTGGTGGTCCTCTGAGCAGCGAAGGCGCAGTGGGAAAGGAATTTACGCCACAGGGCTCAGTTGGTGAGTAATAAAGAAGAGGCTTTACTAGTGGAGACTGGTCGCTGATAAGAAGTGATCCATAGGCGGTACTGCGCAATCAGGTATGTTGGATCCTGAGCAAGTTTCTTTCAGCACCATATTCACAATCGTCAGCCGCAGAGCAAATGCAGGGAGACAAGAAGCCTGTTTTTGACAAGGATGGTGCAATCGGAAAACAATTCAGA
The DNA here is from genome assembly GCA_011800825.1 of Fonsecaea pugnacius. Lineage (NCBI taxonomy): Eukaryota > Fungi > Ascomycota > Eurotiomycetes > Chaetothyriales > Herpotrichiellaceae > Fonsecaea > Fonsecaea pugnacius. Next base: position 118,041 of record WJFF01000090.1, on the reverse strand, counting down.
CGTGAGTTTGTAGATTCTAACATCATGGAGAACGAAGCTCACGCCAACCAGCTGAGGGAGCCCTTGGCAGTGTCGGTGAGGTGAGTTATCAAACAAGATGAGCTTCTACCTTTGGGGGGTTACGCTGACGCTCCCTCTCCGACGATAGGCAGTCGGCGGTCCCTTCTCATCACAGGGTGCCATTGGAAAACAGTTCACAGAACAAGGATCGGTAGGAGGTAGGTTGTCCTCCCTGTGAACGGTTCATTCGCACCTCAGAGAGATCTCCTTTGGGACAACATCAGGGTTTCTAGGCTGACAAGCATGTACAGGGGCTATCCAGGAGAATTTGGGTAGTGGGAAGAAGTAAAAGGCGGCTGATGGGTATAGAGGTTACGAGGTCTTGTTGAGGATGGCGAGCAACCATCAAAGCGACAACCGTAATCCGATTCTAAGATCATCACGCCTTAGAACTATCTAGTCTTTCTGGGCAGTGCATGAGCTCGATAGCCTCTTCGCAATGCGCCCCGATATCCAGATCCCAAATCCAATCCCATTGACTCTGCAAAATATGCCGGATTTGGTCCAGATCATCTTCGACTCCAGGTGTTTCGAATTCGTAAAGCTTGCCGGCATTCCTGCTCGCGACCACAAGTTGTTGATCCCGCTCTCTGCGCACGGAATCGTACGCTGCAAAAGCTCTGGCAACGTGAATCTTTTCAGGTGTATGGATTTCTCCAAGAAGTCGGCTGAGTACAGCAGCATCCTCTAGGGCCATGCCCGCCCCTGCACCGAGGTGTGGTGTGGAAGCATGAGCGCAGTCACCCAAGAGGCAGATTGTTCCTCCTCTGACAAAGGACGTTGCAGGAGGGAGGTCGAAAAGGCCCCATTTATCTGTCTGTGTCAACAAACACAGCAGTTTGCTCACGGGCTGACTCCACCCCTTGAAATCTTCGAGGACGTCTTCAACGGGGGTGGGAACAACCCAGTTGGTGCCATGGTTCCAGTTCGGCGCGTCTCGAAAGGCGACAACGTTGAGCATCTTGCCTTGTTCAATAGGGAACGTGACCAGATGGCCCCCGTAGCCGAAAATCAGAGCCTGGGTCATTGCCACCTCCTTTCCTAGGGCGCTGATGGCATCGTCGATTGGTATGAGCCCTCGATAGGCATATTTGCCTGTAAATTGTGGTTCGTACTTTTCCTGTTCACCGTGAAGAATATTCCGTACCCGCGATTTCACGCCGTCGCAACCAACAACAGCATCAAAGGTTTCCGAGGTGCCATCTGCGAAAAGAACCTTGACACGTTCCCCATCTTCCTGTACATCCACACATCTTTTGTTGAAATTGACCAGGCCACCCCGAAACCCACCAGGCAAGAGGTTCACCATAGCGTCCAAGAATGCTGCCCGATGGACGTTGCGGAATTTGTTCTCATTGTGGATGGTATATATTCTTTCAGAGGCCTTGTCGGTGTTGGCTCCTCCTCTTCCGTCCATGCCCATATAAACATTGGCAAAGACCGACACCTCCCGGCCATTGACTGTTACTGAGGGTGCTTTATCCGCGATTCGGCTGTAGGTGTCGTAGATTCTAGGATCGATCGCGTGCATGGCTCGCACCGCATTGGGGAGAAAACCAACACCGGCGCCGATCTCGGAGAAGGTATGGGCGGCTTCGAATAGGTGTGGTTCGATAACGCGTCGATCACAGTGTCTCAAGATCCCTAATAGTAGACTCAGTCCGCCTATACCTCCGCCAATGATTGCTATCCGCAAGGGGTTTTTGGAATCGTCAGCGTCTCCCATCATGACACAGTCATAAAATTCCAGTGAAGGCCGAAAGAAAATTGCATCAAGAAGTGTCCTGCATTTCAATGCATTGGCGACCGGCGACAACGGGCCCTTTTATACCCATGCTGTCCAGAGCACTTGCAAATGTCACTCTGGGAGGTCTTCTGCTCGGATGAAGAATAAAGTTGTCGCATCTCAGTCAGAGCGCACTAAAAGTGTCAAGAAAATCCATCGCAACGGTAAGCTCGTATTGAAGTAAAAGCTGACACGAACGACATCGCGAATTTCAGTTGGAGATCCTCATATGGGCAAACTGTACCGAGTAGACGCCGTGACACTTGGGCAGTTCAGGCCGTCACAGAGACCACATCATTGTGGGTGTGACAGCCCTTCTTCAAGTTTCGCGATGTGTCATTGTTAAAATCTCACACGTAGACCCAGGAGGCAGCATCAAGAATCATTTGCGGTGGAGATGGAGTGATGGGTAGCAGCAGCGAAGACTTGCTGCGGCGCTATCAAAGAACCTTGCAGAATCTTACAGTGTCCGCGCAGGATATGATTCTCGCTTGATTTGCCAAGGCAGTCCACAGTCTCTCCGTA
>WJFF01000090.1:89947-100724 GCA_011800825.1 Fonsecaea pugnacius | reverse complement strand
GGACGCGTATCCCACTCCTCTTGGTACTCCCTTTTACGAGTAGCGGTCGCAGTAGTGCGCTGGACACGATCGGGAACTAGCCAACTAGCTAACCCGCCTAAAAAGAAACTCCCGCCTTTGGGACTGTCTCCTGAATGGTGCTTGGGCCATTTTGTGTCAATTGTCACCACTGGCTGCCAAACTGCGGTTGAACCTCTCCTTCCCTCTTTTATCATCCACTTCCAATTCATCACCAACACCACCTCCCGCCATCATCCATCCCCCCTCTTCTATATCCATCCAATCGACACAATCTCTTCGTTATTGTCGTCGTCGTTATCACTTGCCCTTTCGTCTTCTCCTCTTTGCATTTCATCCCATCCGCGGCCGCCTTCGCCAAACACTCTGGTCCTCGCGCCGCAGCTGTCTACCTTCGTTTCTTGAGCTACCAGATTCTCGCCTGTGCAGCTTTCTGTCTCCTGTGAAGACAACTTTCTTCAAGCCCTTCGCTATTTCTTGTTCGACGTTCGACTCTTACCGTCACGTACATAATCTACCTTCGTTCAATTCCAGTTCAGTCTAGGGTCGACTTGGACCCCAGCAAAACCCCCATTTGTCAAGGGGCTTCGAACAGATTCACGCTCTGACCCTGGCATGTCGAGACGTGGTGCCATATTTTAAGAGAGAAAAGAATAACCATACCCCAAAGTGTGTGCTTCCCTCTTCACCTACACGGTGTGTCGAGTTCAGGCAAACCTGAAAATTGATTCTCATGAAATACTGACTTTTGGTTACCTGCAGTTGAATTCCTCGAGGAAAGACTCTCCTTTTGCCGGCCCCCAAATTCAAACAAGATTGCCCTACCACGGCCTGGCTCATACCAGGCAACTTGTGCTTGAATACAGCCAAAACAGAAGATGGCTGCTTTGGTCCAAACACTTCCTCCCCAGACAACGACGGTTACAATGCTAGGTCGCCCCTCGTCTTCTGGGGGCTATCCTTCTCAGTCCTCACAAGGACAGACCAGAAGCCACCAACCGAGCCGATATAACATGCCTGCCACTGGGTATAGAGGCATGCCAGCTAGTGGTCCCATCGCCCCTTACGCCTTCACGTCCACACCGCAGTTGGCCACCAGTAATGTCAACGCCAATCCCAATGCACGCCCATTCGCTTTGAATACCGGGCGCTCGATTTCTTCCCCGAAAGCCCCTCAGCCAAGTCCGTCACCTTCCTCGCAACCTTCCTCTCCAAATAGTCCTACACATGTCGATGCTGGAAATCGTCCTCTGTCGATGGGACTACCCCCAATACCCTCCGGCTCTTTCATGGGTCCTCCGTCGACAGCTGCGCCTAAACCATCGCCAGATCGTTATCGAAGAAATGTGCGACGAAGTGACCCCGAGAACGGACCAAACCGTATTGCTGCAGGCTCTACTATGCCATCGGGCTCTGGAATGGCGGCAGTCGGCTCTCTTTACAATCATCCTACTCAGTCCAATAGTACACCGTCTCTACATTCCCAGCAGTCTTACCGAAGCTCACAGCAAGGTACTAGCCTTCAGCCTAAGAGCTCCAGTGCCGACGATCTCCAATTGGTTCGACCTCAGCCCGCAGAGCTGGCTGCAAGGTATCGGAGACGTAGTTTCGGCAGCATCGAGACGGCAGGTCTGAACCATGCTTCTGATAACCAAGAAACCGTCTCTCCTCACCCAAAGGCATTCCTTGATTCATCCCCTGGTCAAGGAGGTGCTCTACTCCCGCCTCAGCGACCCAGTCATCACAGACACACCTCGAGTTCTGACAGCGTGACATCCTCGGTGTCTGCTCGTTCTTCCCGACCCAGTTCCGTAAGTTTCCGTCTGTTTTGCTGAGAAATGCCTACTTACATTGCTACAGTCTCGAGCAGAGCAGCCATCCGTGGCCACCCCCCCTGGCCCAGTTTCCTCCCCTAGGCAAGATCCGAGACTTGCTGGAACGCCTCGTCTCGGAGATTCGAGCATTCGCCAGCCATCTCCATTGTCCCGCCCTATAAACATTCTCCCTGACAACGCCGACGAAGGGCGTCCGGCGGCTTCAACCTCAATTGCTCCTCCGACGTCCGCTTCACATAGCCTCGCTGTCGAACAACTCGCTACGGTGAACAATAAGGAAATGAAGAAGCCCAAGTCGAAATTGCGGAGGGCGTTCTCTTTCGGTAGCGCAGCAGAACTCAGAAAGGCAACTGCACAGCACAATCTCGAGAGGAGTGTTGCAAACAACCAGACACAATCCAAGAGAAATTCGAGATACCAGGATGAACTGGAGCCTGAACAAGCGCGTATTGCTGAAAAGCAAGAGGCCGCTGGATTGGGTGAAAGCATTTATTCTGGCCAGGGCAACTTCTTTACTGGTTCGACTGACAATTTGTCCATCTCTTCGACTGCTTCTTCGGCTTCGGTTATGCTCCGTAAAATGGGGAGGGGGGTCAAGAAGAGCACTCGATCTCTCGTGGGCTTGTTCCGGCCAAAATCTGTGGTGGGTGTACCTGCAGCCGATGCGCCTGTCAACTCAGCGACTATAGCCCAGGTGTCAATGGTCACTGTCGAGGCAGAGAGAGAGAATGTCAACGTCAACGCCAATCCTCACGAGCAGGTGGGAGGGGGTACTGGCTTCCCCAAACTGGAGCGCAATTCCATCGATACCAAACTTTCCTTTGATAGTGGTACCGTATCCAGTGATACACGATCACGGCGAAGCATCGTTGGTGGAGAGAAGGAGCGTGCCGAGGTCCTGGCCGCTGTCAAGAAAGGCATCCTCAAGCGGACGGATTCAAATCAACCGTCCCCGAAGGTCAAGCCACAGGACTTGAAGGCTCCCGATTTCAACTTGCCTCAAATTCCTCATATAAACGACTCACCTAAATCCAGTGCTCCTAGCACGCCTGCCGACGAACCACCGCGATCCGGGCATCGTCGAACCGACTCCATCACCATTGAAAGCAGCGATCATGACGACTATTTTACTTCAATGACTAGACTTGGCAGCTTAGACTCGAAGAATACACCAGTGACCCCGCAGGGTCTAATTCGCAACATTTCATTCAGCCCACGAATTCAGTTTTATGATACCTGGCCTAGTGGAGAGTACGATCGACGGGGTGAGATAGCAACTTGCAATCGATTGACTCCGATGCTAGCACAGCAAATCAAAGAGGAGCTCAATACCTTCAAGATGGTGCGCGGTATACCTTGTTCTGAGATCGAAGCACTGCTAATACATTACAGGAAATGGAGGTTCACGAGTCATCCAAAGTCTACACGCATTTCTTTTAGTGCGCACGAGTCACACCAACGGGCGATCTTAGACATATCACACTGTTCACCGAGTTGACACTTTGAGCAAAAAGTGATCACTGACACAATGTCACCAAGAACACTAATGATTCCTACGACCCTTGCAGTACATTTGCAGCAAAGCATTGTTTTCGTTGCTTGTTAACAGCACGAAACTGTTCGTCGGGGGCCTCTTTTCGACTCAGGCCCTGTGTACATTTAACAAAAGCTCTTTCTCGTTGCATTTCACCTCGATCATGAAATTAGGTTCAAAGTAAGGTGTCTGGCGCAGGGCGGCAACCACGCAAGGATGGTTTTAAGGCGGCATAAAGAGAGAATACATGTTGATCTTAGGTTCCACTCTGGGGGAAGGAGATTTCAGCATTGGACCTTTCTGCCAACCCTTTTTCTAATCGAGAACAACTTGGTTTGGGCACCTGACTCAACTTTGTCATTGGAGTGACGGGCATCCCAGATTGGTTTCTATTGGAATCGGCTTGGATGATATTTAGCCTAGTACAAGTAGGAGACCAGAGGGCCGCTGGGTGTCTCTCGTGCCCGTTTGGTCTACTGTCAGAGGGAGAAGAGAGCATGCAGCTCTTTCTCTCGCGGAGGAAACTAATTGGTTCTATCGTCTTCTGAAAGCACTTCCTGTCACCTTTGCTCGTCCACATATCTCATAAGGCTGACTTTGCAAGGCTGATCTTGAATTCGCGCACCGAAGGAGAAGGTGAGCCGCATCTACTAGGCTACATTTGGGATAGTTGATATTCTCTATCCTACCACGTGCGATAAAAGTCACGTGAATGGATGACCCCTTTTTGCCGCTTTTATATCTGCTGGCTTCCAGTTCTCTGACTTTTCACTACCCCTGGTCTATTGATGATGGCAATACAGACAACTCGACACCATGAGACTTGAGAGCCGAGGTTTCTTGGCTTAGCAAAAATGCGAGGCATTCGAATCAGTCTAGCTAGCTACTTGAGGTCAGCGAGGAGCGACATTATGGCCCAAAATCAGTCTTCCTTGCCAGTATCTCAAGTGTACCAGGTCGGCTGAGGAACCTCATCCAGCAGATAAAAGGCGCCCAGCTCCCGCTCCTTATACGCCACTGGGTCGTGCAGTGTGTGCGTTCTCACGTCTCTCCAAAATCGATCCAACCCGACTTTTCTGGCCGTGGAGCTCGCACCAGTGACCTCAAAGATTCCACTGGTCACCTGCAGGCTGACATCTGTAGCCACGATTTTGATGCTCGCGACCCATTCCGCAACCTCACCCCGCCGCCGAGCGCTCACGTCTCTCTTCTCGCTATGGTCCTGGTAAACGTCCCGCAGTTCCTCGCCAGCACGATCAGCCAGTGCTTCAGCTGCCCTCAGATGCGCGTGGAAGTTCCCATAACGCGCCAGGATGTAGTGCTCGTCGGTTGCCTTTTCTTTGTTATCCCCGCCGTAGGGCCAGGAGCGGGTTTTGGTCGTGGTCCATCTTTTAGCCTCGTCGAGCGCACCCAGTGCGATGCCCACGTAAAAGTTGGAGAAGACCAGCTGGATGGTTGGCAACAAGAGGGAGGCGAAAGGGACCTTCAACACGGCGTCAATTGGTTTCTTGGTCTTGCTATCCCAGCCAAAGGCATCGGTCCAAGGGACGCGGACGTTCTCGATCTTGACGCTGCCGGACTCGGTCAATCGCATGCCAATGTTGTCCCAGTCATGGCCAAATTGAATTCCGGGCTGTTGTGTGGGTACAATGGTGAAAATATGGTCCCCGGTACCATCTAACACGCCCTCGAGGATCGTGGCATCGGACACGACGCCTCCAGTATTGAAGAACTTGGAACCATTAAACACGAGTTCCTCGCCATCGATGGTGATTTTGAGATCAGCATTGCGTGGGTTCACGGCGCCACCGATGAACCAGTTGTTATCTAGGATCAATTTCTGCACGCGGTGTCTCTGCTCGTCAGTGCCAACGACGTTGACAGTCGTAGACCACAGGAGATGATAGCCTAGAAGCATGCCGATGGAGCCGTCGCCCTTTGCCACTTCGCGGATAGCCTTGTACGCGACCGACCAATCCTGACCAGCACCACCGTATTCTTTAGGTCCCAGGAGCTTGGTCAGCCCGGAAGCTTTGAGAAGCTGAATCTCGTGGGAAGGTGACTTGTTCTGGATATCACGCTGGGGAGCGTCCACGGCAAGAATCCGAGCAACTTCCCTTGCGCGCGCAATCCACTCCTCAGAAGTGCTAGGCAGCCCTGCTTTGGAAAAATCGACATGCTGGTCGACGCGAGCGGCCGTCTTGGGGGTTTCAACCGACCCCATGGCTACTGACAAGACAGGTCTGGGTAAGACGTCTAGAGCCTCCTTCTCAAAACCTTCAAGAACGACCTACTTTGAGAGTTTAACAAGTCGAGAGTTGCATAGACCGCCGCTCACAGCGCTCGAAGTATTGCTTTTTATGCGAAAAGCGCGAGGGCAGAATTATCAGACCACATGCCGAGTGTCTTGATTCAAGTAAAGAAGAAACATCCACTCCGTACAAACCAATCGAATAGTCTGGGCGCTCTGTCCGCCATTTCTTGTCGTGTATCCCTTCGACTGACGTGCTCGACCCAGTTGAGCACGAATTCCAACACAGTTTTTCGAATACGATCCTGCAATGCGGAATTGTGTCCGGAGCGAATCCTGATCTCGAACGTACAGCGAGCGACTTTCAAATCCTGCCAATTCCCTACTGGGCTTGGGAAGACTGGGTCAATATGTCAAAAGACTGGATTAAGGCGGATATTCCCTCTCAGGCGTCGTGGTGACATTGGTCTGCCGCAGTTTTGTCCCCGTGGTTCCCCAGGCCGGAGGCGACAAACGGAGCATTAAAGTGAGTGGGTTGAGATGGTTAGAGATGCATCTACTGCTCTCAAGTTCTCTCGTATAACAACAATGCGCCGACTGTCTGGACTCTCGCGGGGCAGTTTAGTGCCATTCCAACATGCTCTGTCGCTGGTCCCATAACCAATCAGCAACCAACCTCGCGATGACGAGCATGGCGCCTTTGACTTGCAGCATAGCAGACTCGTTGGTACCCGCATTTCGACTTCGGTCCAAACACCAATGGCAGCTCACTTTGACGACGCAATCTGGATGGCGTATGCCATCATGACCTCGAACATATACTCCTTGCTCTCTCTCGTTCTCTCTCTGCGGGGTCAATAGGAGCGGCAGTCTCATGATTCTCGGCTGCGCGACTCTTGCTCCGCTGCACAAGTCTTCGATTGGCGCAACGAGCACAACTTATGGGCACAATGACACAGTTCTCTGCTTGGAAAGTTGAGCATTACAAGACGTAAGTTCCATTTGTCCGTCAGATCATTGTCCTTCGAGCCAGATTATCGGCTCGAGAAATTTTTCAGACAAGCGGACAGATATCTGAGAGAAAGGGAAGGGAATCTTGAAAACCTTCCTGCAAAAGTCGAGAGCAGTAATTTGTGCCGTTGAAAAGATATCAAAGCCTTGCGGGACGTGGTGGTACTTGTGAATACTTTTCGCTCGATATCTAATCTGCAAGGCTGAAGTGATGGCTTCCAACGTCGTCGTTCCTACTAACCAGGCTGACATTAATTCGGCTCCAGATCGGATCAAGTTTGCGTAAGTCTACACCCTCTTTTCGTTGGTATACCGCTAATCTTTCTGTCAGCTACTGGGTTCCCAACGTGTCAGGCGGGCTTGTCATATCCAAAATCCCGCAGCGTACCAAATGGGACCTCGACTCGAATGTGAAGTACGCCCAAACAGCAGAGAATGTCGGCTTCGAGTATGCTCTCTCACAAATCCGGTTCATGTCTGGCTACGGAGCAGAGAACCAGCATGAGCCTGTCTCCTTCTCTCAAGCTCTGCTTCACCAAACCAAAAAGCTCAATCTCATTGCAGCACTCCTGCCCGGCCCCTGGAATCCCGCCGTTGCAGCCAAGCAGATCGCAAGTATCGACCACTATTCCAAGGGCAGGGTGGCAGTCAATGTTGTTTCGGGCTGGTTCAAGGCCGAATTCACCAGCATTGGCCAGTGGTGGCTCGATCATGCTGAACGTTATCGACGATCGAGAGAGTTCATCACCTGTCTCAAGGGCATCTGGACGGAAGACAAGTTCACTTTCCGAGGCGACTTTTACCAGTTTCATGACTACACGCTTCAACCCAAACCTCTGAAGTGGGAAGGCAGGGATCACCCGGAGATTTTTCAAGGTGGCAACTCGATTGACGCGAGGGAGAACGCCGCCACAGTGTCCTCGTACTACTTCATGAATGGAAACAGTAAGACATAGCTCCACTTGACGGTTGTTATCGAGATCACTTTCGCTGACGGTGACAAACTTGTAGCCCTTGAAGGATTCCAGACGCAGATCGCTGATGTCAAGGAGCGTGCTCGCCGCGAAGGCCGAGAAGACCAAGTCAAATTCGCGGTCAACGGGTTCGTTATTGCGCGAGAGACCGAGGAAGAGGCAATCCGTGTCCTGCAGGAGATCCAAGGTAAGGCGGACAAAGAAGCTGTCGAGGCATTTGGCGATCAAGTGAAGAATGCAGGTGCGTCGACCGCCGACAAGACTGGCATGTGGGCGCATAGCAAGTTCGAGGATCTTGTGCAATACAATGATGGATTCAAAACGAAACTCATCGGGACCCCTCAGCAGATTGCCGACCGCATACTGCTCTTGAAGAGTCTGGGTGTCAGTATATTGCTGACTGCCTTTCTCCACTACGACGATGAGGTTGAGCAGTTTGGAAAGGAGGTCATTCCATTGGTGCGGAAGCTGGAAGCTGAGGGCAGAGGAAAGGACGCTGAGTATGAGATCAAGCTAACTGGCGATGTGTATAAGCCCAGGGAGCCTGAGGAGGCGAAGAGCGCATAACAGAGTCGCCAGAGATGCTCCCTTCTGCCTCTATTGGCTGGTAGGAGTGAAAAGTATTCTTCTGAGAAACCTTCCAGCCCGCTCCTCAAATGACAGAGCACACACTGCTTGCGACCCGAAGATATGTCCCTATGGTAATTCTTTCAACTCCACACTTGTGCGCTTTAGCCCTGCTCTTGGATCGTAGAGACCACATCAGTGATAGCCATGTGCATTGTATAGACGCAAGGCTGAGGCGGAATAGGGCGGCCGCGTCACGCTTCTCGAATGGGATAAGCCTCCGGGCTTGGCATTGAGACCTGGCGGGCGCATGGGGACGTGGGAGTGAGTGGGCTGCGACGTCAGCGACCCGAGTCCACTTATTGTTCCCTCTTCACCTGCTACCAGCACCAGATACGGCATCTTCCCATGATCTAGGGACCCAAGAACCGACCTCATACCCTCTATACGGCCTGCCTGCGAGTCCTTCGACCGATAACGAGACACTCCCTCTCGGCGGAGCAAGTTTTGTCGCCATTTCCTTCCTGTTCCTGCCGATCAAAGCACACGATCTCCCCTCTGTACCTGGCCAAGATGAGTGGCTTGAGGTCCGTAATGAAGGATGGATGGCATCCCAAGGGTCGGGATGGAGGGAAGGAATCATGGAGAGGTGATTTCAAGGGCATCAACCAAGTGGTCAGTGATTGATTTCTGCGACTCTGCTGTCGTTGCGGAAGGTGCTGAACAGTGCAACAGGCTGGATGGATGGGGAAAAACAGAGATCCCAACAAAAAAGACGACATCGAGCACGTATCGCGGCCTCTTGCCGCCCTCAAAGATCCGGCCTCCTTTGGCCCGCCGCCCAAAAATGTCAACTATCACGGCGGCGCCGCCTTGCCCAACGAGATTACACCCCAGAGGGGAGGATGGGGTGCTCCCTTGAGTCAAGAGCAGATTTCTAGCGCAAGCCGAGCGGTCCAAACTCCCGAGCAAGAGGAGGAAGAGGAAGAGAGAAGGCCTTCAGGTCCGCCATTACCATATCGTGCCGATAGGACTGGGCTCAAGACAGATCACCTACCCCCTCCTCCCGTCCACCGCGACTTGATTCGGTCTCCGGAAGATGTGGAAACAGGACCATCCAAACCAAAGCCGGGTCTACCTCCAAGACTGCCCTCTCGACAGCATACAGGGGGTACACCGACTCCTCCCCCTGTCGTCAGTTCTCCGTCTCCGCCCGTCGCTCCCCCAGCCTACGATTCCGTCCCTGCAGCCTCGCCTAACCCACAACCAAGCACGACTTACGGAATCAATCAAGCTGCCATCAACAGGCTGGGGAATGCAGGTGTTTCAGTTCCTGCTCTGGGTATAGGGTCCGATCGAAGTACAAATCCCTGGCAAAATGAACAAAGCCAAACAAGTGCTGTGAAGAGCCCACCTGCACCCTCTCAAACACCTGTAAACCAACTATCAGAGCTTCAAGCCCGCTTCGCCCGCATGAACTCGAGCTCCAGCGCAGCCCAGCAACCAAACTCCACGCCTCCTTTCGTCACACCCACTCAATCTCCCCCACCCGTCAACACCACTGCACCCATTCAGCAACCCTATGTGGCGCAACCGCAACCGCAACCGCAGAGCCAGGCCCAAGGTACGACTTGGGCGGAGAAGCAAGCCGCAATGCGTACAGCCCAAAGTGCCTATAAGGATCCTGCATCCGTTTCAGCTGCTGACGCTGGATCGGCCGTCCGCACGGCCAATTCGTTCCGAGATCGTCATTCAGATAGCATCAACGCTGCAGGCGCCAAAGCCAGCGAATGGAACAAGAAGTATAACGTGACAGGGCGCCTCAACTCGTTCCTTGAGAAGCACAGTTCGCCATCACCAACCCCGGAAGACGCCCAATCCCCCAACGGTGCCAACGCAGGGGGTAATGCTCCCATGCAAACATCTCCGCAGAGTCAGAGTCCAGAGATGGCGGCGTCGATATCGCGCAAGCCCCCACCGCCTCCACCACCGAAGAAGCCGGCAAACATGCATGGGAGCGTAGCAACGATGGGTGTTGCCCCTCCACCTGTGCCGTTGGGGACGAAGCCGAGTTACTCATGATTCATGATTAGGGGTGAGGTGAGGTGATGTGAGGTGCTTATGTTGCGAGCTACAGCGTGTAGATTTTAGGTAGGAAACATATAGCAATTACATATTTTTATATGTAGTAGAGTAATATGCTTCTGATAGTGCATACCAGTTGTCCCCCATGTCTTGCACGCAGTAGTGCGTCCGCGACCACGATTGACCTTGAGGGAATAAGTCCTCCTTTTCTTCTGCTATATGTGTATTGTGATTCGGTTCTCATTCTCGTTCTCGTTCTACTTCTGATTCCACATGCCCTCCTCCAGGATATGTTCTGCCACGGCTCTTACTCCCGTAGCCCTGGCGGCAGGGATGTTGGCAGACTCGCCAGCCTCGACTTTTCAAGGAAGGGGTGTTGGGTTGAGCTTATATACTGTTGGTGTGATTGATTGTATTTAGTACATGGATAGCACGAGCGAAGTACACATTCACATGACACATGCGTTCAATACCTAGCTTAGGTACTTTCGATGCAAAGCAG
>WJFF01000090.1:19373-38261 GCA_011800825.1 Fonsecaea pugnacius | reverse complement strand
GGGCCTGGCCATCCTGCGCATCAACAAGACAAAGGAAAAGTGGCGGGTCAAGATCGCACAAGCCCTCGTGGCCAAGACCAAATACAACGACACGGCGTCGAGGTTGGGCGAATGGGGTAGACGATATGCCATGTTCATTCTGCCCTTCATCACCACCCTTCGCGAGGGCCTCGAAGGCGTGGTCTTTGTCGGCGGCGTCTCGCTCGGGTTGCCTGCGACAGCCTTCCCCATCCCCGTCATCACCGGTATCCTCGCTGGCCTGCTCGTCGGCTACCTCATCTACCGCGGCGGCAACTATATGACCATCCAGTACTTCCTGATCGCCTCCACCTGCGTACTCTACCTCATTGCTGCCGGCATGTTCTCCAAAGCCATCTGGAGTCTTCAATTCTACAAGTTCGCGCAGAAGGTTGGTGGCGATGTTGCCGAGTCGGGTGATGGTCCGGGTTCATACAACATTGACCAGACGGTGTGGCATGTCAACTGCTGCAACCCGGAGCGAGACAATGGTTGGGATGTCTTCAATGCCATCCTCGGCTGGCAAAACACTGCAACCTACGGCTCCGTCATCTCCTACAACTTCTACTGGATCTTCATCATGGTGGCCATCACCTGCATGCTGTATGAGGAGCGCACGGGAGCCCTTCCACTCCAGAAGCCCTTCCTCCGCTTCCTCGCCAAGATCCCCGGCTTCAGAAGCTTCGCGACACGCCATCTGACCAGACTATCCGCGCCCAAGCAAGATGCCGGACAAGTCGTCGCTCAGGTGCAGAGCCACACATTCACGCAGGGCCTCCAGACGAAGTAGAGCTCCGACAACGCGACTTGTTTACCTATTATTGGAACGCAATCATGCGCAAAACCCCCGCGAAAAAAGGTGTTGAAGATGGTGAGAACCCTGCCATCATGGTCCGGTCATCTCAGTTCGGAAGATAGTGGTCAAGGGTGTGTGTATGTGAATATTGGAGTAGCTCAATTCAGTCGCAGCTTTTAGTTTGACATAACCCAGACAGACAAAACATGCGAAAATCCTGTGATTCTCTCGAAAATTCTCAATGGTGTAGCTGGGGTAGTAAGTAGTAGATCACAGGGTCCATAAAGTTTTTTTTACTCTTTTCTTTCAGCTGGAAACCAAAATCTCCCGTCAAGTCCGGGTGTAGGTTGAGAGAGTCGGTGAAACTAGATTTGGAAGGCATCGAGCCAGCCAGGTCATGCTTCTCGAGGGTGCGTCCAGAGGAAAACTTTGATCCTGGTTCAACTCATACCCGATCAATCCGAGGGGTAGGTGAACGCTGTACGAGGTACAGCTAACTAGCTTCGAGCTCCTCGGCATGTGATCTCCCACAAATCTCAGCTCGTCTCTGAGTCGCTGGGCCGACCCATAAGCTACCGAGCCTGGGAAAGAGATGGGTGGACAGGCTGAAGGCTGGACGGCTGTAGGATTTTCCCGAGGGGTGGCGGCCATCATCCCCTGCTTCCCGTCCAGCTCGCTTCCAAGACCCTACCTCCCTTAAACCACATGCTCAGGCGAGTGGCGCCTTGGCCATCTCACCCTCTGCTGCCCCTCCTCGAACAGTCCAGACAGACAGGATCTTATCTGATCATCACCCCTTTTCCCGCTCAGCCTGCAAAACAGGGTTTGACTTTTGGTGCCCAAGACTGCACTGCACCACTAATTGGATAAAGCGGCCGTATTGATCGACCGATGCTTGAGCCCTGTGTACGCTGGCGGCCGCCCACGCTTTTGCCCTTCTGCATCGAGGTGACTCCTAGCGACAGTCGACCGTGTGAAAGCTGCACCTGAGTCTTGAAGCGCCATGGGTTGAATTGGAGCAAATGAAAAGCCTAGTACCTATGCCGCAAGGTGAACTAATTTCCCGAGGGCATGCTGGGTGGCGTTCTTCCTCACTGCCTAGCCAGACCAGCACAGGACTAAGAGGCGAAGCCTACTGAAGACTGTGGATCTGAGACTTGTTTGCCTTCCAGTACCGGCTTAAGCTTCTGGTACTCGCCTTGGCTGCTAGCCAAGATTTGACAATACAGGGTGGGGTGGTTTGCGGATCAGTCTCGTGTTTGCTGAGGGCGCACGCCGGTGGGAGAGATCCAACGAGAGACACATGCTTGTCATTTTCGATCGTGACTATACCGCCCCGCAGTCTAACCCGGGTTGAGTTGGGGACTGCCTACATCAATTTCCCCTGGCACGTTCCGCGGGCAGGTGGCGGATTTTGCAACGCTCGTCAGCGCAATCACCTAGGAAGCCCGTTCTCTCCACAGACCGAAATCGGACCAAGATGCATCCAAGTACGTTTTGTCTTGTCTCATGACCGTTTTCTATACTCGGTACTAACAGTAGCCCGCGCTAGCTGTTGCATCGCGAAGAACATGCCGAGGAATGGCCGCCTGTAGGCCTTAATAGTTCCAAATGAGCAGGGAATGGAGAAGTCGGCTTGCAGGAGAGGTATTGTCATTGCTTTGCCTTCTTCGTAGGTTTGAGCGCACATTTACAGAGGCCCCGAAGCTTTGGTCGGCGTCGTCAACTTTTCAATGATCAGTACCTCTCCAGTGGGGACAGGTTGTTGAAGTTACTGACCACAGCGTTCCGAGTCTCCGTCCGTGTCAGGCAGGGGATATCGACAGTTAGTATTGCTCAAAAGAGCCTGACGAGGCACGAATCTGGGAGGTACTGTTCTGCAGGCAAGGCAGTTGGTGAGACCTTTGCACGTGCCTTTGGACATGTCACGTGAATGCTCTTTGACAAGTTCTGGTCACAGCTTCACTTTCCCATGTTCTAAAATATTTGTGGAAGATGGATTGTGTCTGCGCAGGCCACTCTGAGCCCCCAGGCTTCTTGACTCTTAGCCTTGGCACAATGTAAGGACTAGCGAAGGCCTCTCTACTTATATGGACTCCCGCGGACCTCTCAACTTCACGAGCGCGATTCTCTCTTTTGGCTCGACGACCTGCTTAGGAAAGAAGCCATTGATCCGGTACGCGGGTTTGTCAAGATTTAAACAGGCCGAGCGTTACCGCTCCCACTGGCCAAGGCCTGCATCCTGACCGTGAACCTCCTCGGGAACTTCGCTGTGCTTCCGGCAAACCCTCCTCGTCGCGACTGCGTTTTGAGATGCCACCACGGAATAAGAGGTACGGAAAATCCGTGGGGAAGGCTAGAGTGATGATATCTCAATAGGTCTGGAAATACAGAGGCTTACAAAGAAGAGGAGCGGGTTGAAGGTAGAATTGGGCGAGACAACGCAGGCTCTGGATACTGTCTTGCTCGAAGGGAACGTTTCTATCAAAGGAAGTATCTTGATGTCATGAAAGTTAAAGACTGGAGTGGACTGTCGTCTAGCCCCCATATCGACAGCTAGACTTCCTCAATCTCGTTCTTGGTGATGTTGTCGTCCGCAGTGATCGGTCTCATCTCAAACATGGTTCGTCTCATATATCTCATTTGCTTTTCCAACCATTTCTCAAGTTTCTCCACGTCGACGACGTCTTTCTTGCAATCCCCCGGCCTTCCTTGATCGGTCTCCTCAATTGCATTCCGATATGCAGCGTCAAGTTTCTCGGCTTCGACTCGGAATCGGTCGGCGAGCAGATGTAGGCGGTAGCTGGTCCACTGGTAATACATCTCCGACAGGTGAGACTTGTTTCGAACATTCATCAACGAGGAGTCATCCAACAACACAGGGTCCCGCGGCCGGAAAGACGCCACAATAGTGATTCTCTCGGGCATGTTGTCGACTGGAATTGCCATGTGAGACACGTGCCTGCCCTGGAGAACCACCGCGCCGCCCTGTTCCCAGCTTTGTCAGTGGTCAACGCCTCAAGTATTGGGGCGCTTTGGCGATGAACTCACCATCTGCGGAGATCGGACTTTGATTGTTGTGCCATCACCTCTTTGGATCTCGGTCTCGCCTCCTTTCATATTCCTCGTGTCCGACAACATAACAACACAGACGAAAGGATATGAATCGCGATGCCAGGGGACGACAGACTCTTTGGGAGCCGATAGAGGCTCTTCGGGCCCTTCCTGAATTGCTGACACTGTTTCCGCTGCAGGAGCCCCAGGTGGGACAATCGGGATGTCTCTGACCCCTGCCAGACCCTTTGGCCCCAACTGGACGTTCGTGTGGCAGATCTCAAAGTCCATGACAGGTACCAGGTCAACTCCTGCTAGATCACTGACTATCTTGAGAACCTCTGGAGAGGTCCAGAACTGATGAATGAAAGGAGCATATCTCGGGGCCATGCCACGGAGCTGAACCGACTTTTCTCTGGTGCGATACATGCAGTTATTGAGGACATCGTCCGACAGCAACTCCCGGCGGTGCTCGAGAAGAGCCTCCTCGGACAGCAGAGGGAATGGATCGGTCGATGCAACCTGTGAAATTGGTGAAGGCGGTAGGCAAAGATCTTCCAAAGTATGAATCTTCTTTGGCGGCGCATACGCAAGATGCTTCACAGGATCAAACTTCTGAATGAATGACTTTGTGGTGTTTGACTTGAAAGTCAGTGTTGGTGCATCTATTGCAGGATACTCGAGAATTCCCGGCGCCATGTTGTCTTTTGTGGTATATCTGCTTTCGCGAAGGTCTGTATCACTTGGTCGAATAGGCGAGTGAAGAGAGAAAGCTGGGAGAACAGACAGATCTTGTGCCAGGAATCACTCTGTCATATTTGTACCCTCTGGAGTGCAGTGCCGCCAAGTATCACAACATGACCGCAATGGGATCCCAGCTCGTCAGTTGGAAAGCGGCGCCACTTTGGGAAGAGGCACTATGCCATATTGGGGGGATACTAACCGCCCAGAGCCACCACGGCCTACAAAGGTATTGGAATCCCTCACTCGGTATGTCAAAGTCTCAATTGAGATATCTCTGATCAACCCAGACGGCCAGTTGTCAGCTTTGTCCGGGCTACAGTTCAGTCATGGCTCCTAGCACGTTGCCTATCTGGCTCTCTCGATGCTCAAAGAGGTCCACCTGTCCCCCACCCAAAATATATCGCGCCCTACGACACCACGACGTTATCTCTACCCTCAATCCGAAAAAGACACTCCTTAATTATACAACCCGTTTCTTGAGACTCTCTTCATCGTTTGATGTTGAGCGACTCGAAACATTTGCCCGCGGTCATGTCCATCATGTCAGGGACGGCTTTGTCCGAGTGCGGAAATGTCAATCAATTGCAGATAAGGACACACAACATCATGACCTGTACCGCTATAGTCTACCTGGGAGCGTGACCACGCTTACTCCATACATCAGTCCTACATTCCCGAGGCGATTGGCAAAGCTGTCACCAATATGGCTCGATTACAACGCGCAAGAGGTGGATGTTTGACGTGTAAACGGAGGTAGGTGCCGTCAGCAGGCGAATAACCCGCAACTCGTGCAGGTACAAAAACTGAATTTCTCCCCAATCAACCAGGAAGAAGAAATGCGATCTGGGGCTCCCTTCATGCAAGAACTGTGTCCGTCTGCAGATCGCATGCGGAGGGTACAGGACACGACTCATCTGGGAAGATGACCCAGTACGAGAAGGTATCAGGCGTAGAGGCCCTTCGTCGCCCCGCAGAGCTCATCTACACAGCAATATTGAGCACTATGACAAAGAGGCTCCGACGACAAATGACGACGAGGAGAACCAAGAGGAAGGCGTGTTGGTCCTAGACCTCGTGGATTGCACGTCACCCACACTGCCTCAACGCAAGCAATTCCGACTTGCCCCTAGTTGGCAACTTCCTGCTACAATACCGTATTATCCCTCGGCTATAATCGCGAACTCCTCTCTTGAGCGTGTCCTTTGGGACCATTACATTAATTGCTTTGCAAGAACATATCCCACGCACTCGGAGACAGACAACCCCTTCCTGTCATGCCTCGCTCCGGCTGCGATCGAGTATGAACCTGTTCGTTGGATTCTAATGGCGATTGCTGGACTGCATGCCAAGTCAAGAAATCTTCCATCTTTGGACCACGAGATCTCCAATTTGCGACTTCGAGCGTTGAAGGCCTGCCATCAAATTTCGAGCAGGACCCGGAGACTTGACACCCTAAAACCCGACCCAGAGGACGACACAGTCGCAGATGACACCTTTTTGTTCCAGATTACAAAGGTGGAGGTTGATGATCTATGCTTGGTCACCACCGCAGCCTTGCTGGCCGTCTTTGGAAAGCTATCTGGAGAAGTCTATGGCAACATCCAACCCTATCTGGGGTTTGCACAGGAGTTTTTGTGCCGTGGGAGCGTTGCACGACATCACGAAGTGCCGTCTACAACACCGCTTCACCTATTTCTTCACAACCTTGTTTCTTACAATCAACTACTTGCGCTAGTGGCTAACGCAAGGTCGGCCTCGCCGTCCTGTACCAGTTTTGACGAGACCACGTTCACGAAGTTATCCCACCAGTCAAATTCAGACTTCGCGGCTTTACTCTACCGTATCAGCAAAACTGTCCAGCATGTCTCATCGCTTGATATCGACTGCTGGGATGGTAAATTGGACTTCCTCCCGAGCTTCAGCATGAAAAAGAAGGCTACAGAGCATGATGAAAGCGCCAACGCCTGCCTCGTACAAGAAACCCCGTCCTCTACAATTGGCCTCGACGATGGTAGGAAGAAAGACGAAAAATTCGTCATAGGAGAAATCTATCGCATTGCGAGCCGAATCCACTTCTTCAAGCAACTCAGGAACCGTGATGGCCTCCCGGAAACTACGACGACCCTTGCGTTCCCACCATTTATGGCCCATAGACAGATTAAAAGGCACGTGAAACGGGCTATGGACCTCTTTCGCTTGCTATCTGATGATTCGCAATTCAACACAGCCATATTACTGCCTCTTGGAATAATTGCTCCTCAGCTTACTTCTCGACAAGACCAGGCATTTGTCTTTGAGAAATTGGAAATGCTTAAAAAGACACAGTGCTTTGAGATCTTTCGAGTATTCAGCCAAGATCTTCAAAGCGAATGGGCACATACCCAACGCTCTTCTCGATCAGCCTTCCTCACAACAAATGTTTTGGAAAAACCGGTGAGGTTACTAGGTTGATATTAGGGTCGAATTCGCGAAATATGAAGCATGGTGGAATTCTACTGCATTGCAAGCCTGAGTCTGCTGCAGTGACTAATTCCTGATATCAACGCATGACGAGAAACGGTGCGCACGTTTTATGTAAGACAGGAGAAATGCGATATCTCTGAGATAGGCATTCCCAGCTATGCTGTGTGTCCAAACCAGCGGGTATTTGTGTCCAAAAGCAAACGAATAGTCAAAGAGCAATCAAATGATCCAAGAGCAACTGGATGGTCAAAGAAGATCCGGACAGCCAAAGGGTATCAGGGATGACCCAGATGGCTGACGGGGATCCTATTGGCAGAGGGCAGCCTACGGGGGTATAGGGGATGGGTGTTAGCGCGATATCATCAGCGAAGAAACCCCGAAACGAATCCTCATCCAGCACATAAGCTGAGAAGGCTAAGGCTTCGCTTCACCGACTCACTCACAACTGGCCCTTCAGCCACAGTGGCCAGCTATCGAGGATGAGCTGTTCGGCGCAAGACGTGCCACGATCAGATCTTCAGCATTGGGCGTCCTTACAACATGAGGACCAACACGCTTACGTCTACTAAGCGGTCCAATCACAAACCTCAGCGTCATGACTTGTCGATGCCAGCTGGCGATACCTCACTGGTCGCTGGATGCCACAAGAACTTCACACCGGCCGTTCATATACCTGATATTCTTGCATGTGAGTGCTTCTTTCGATGAGAGAATTCATCGGCAAGATCACCGTGTTACATTATGTCTGTTGGAAGACCAGTCCAGACTGCGAAACAGCAAGACTCAATATGGCAGGACGTACCGGAAGACGCTTTCCGTCGAAGGATTGTTGCACTTTCTGCGGCGACTAAGGGTGTCCCAGGCGATGCGAGGTACTCGGTGTCACGGTCAGCCAGTACTCAAGACATACCTCCTTCATCAGGATCTCGGACATTGTCCTCCAAGACAGAGCAACGCCTTACAGATGACTTTGCATTCATCTTGGCAACCCAACAGGGTGGTGACAGTATTACAGCTGTTTGTATTGAGGAGATTGCAGAACCCGCGGGTCTCATCATCCGTGTTGCTACAAATGAAGGTGTGCTGGGAGAAATCCAACGTTCGCTGGGCGAAATATGTGAATGCTTGATGTCTTGCGCGAGAAGTGGTCAGTACTGACATCCTCGTTGGACTTACCTTTCTAACCATCTCACAGAGGTGAAGCTCGAGAAATGTACTTCAACATTATCAGAAATGATATTAGGTCTGTCGCGGGAACGCATTTTGTCTCGCATGAGATTATTTCTTGGGGAGCGCCCTTCGTCATCTCGGCCACGCAGAAGGGGGTCAATAAGTTCCTCGACATCTGGTCCCGAGAAGGCGTTGAATCGAATGCAAGCTGCCGCTTCTACACCCGCTGCTACCGATCTAGTCAGAAGACTATTTGAGCTAAGGGGCATGGTTGAAAGCGCGCTGCGCTCAGGTACATCGCAGCCGGAAGGGGCCCTCCAGGAGATTGTCAAGGAGAGCTTCAGCATCACCACGTCCGATGGACAAATACCTTTCCGTGTCAATCTCGAGAATGCTGGTCTTAATGCTCAAGAATGGTTCAACAACAAATACATCACGCAGGTTGACAAGCTTGGCGCATATCACCGAATCCCGCAGACCTTGGCCAGAGAAGCCCGCAGGAGGAAGACCAGGCATCTGTTCTCAAATATCAAGTCGCTTTACATCGACCCGTATGAACCTCGAACAAGCTCGATATCACTTACTGGCAAGAAGACCCTTTGTTACGTCCACGCAGAAATACAGATGGTTGTACATTATCTACTCTCACCAACCCTGATACTCCCACGAGTCATAGGTACTAGCAAAGAAACGTGCTTCCTATGTCATCTCTTCATCAAAAGACTCGGTGCTTTTGTTGTGACCGCTACACATGGGCGCCTGTACGATCGGTGGACCGTTCCAGATCTCGCAGAGTACTCGCCAGGACAGGTTGAAGCACTAAGGGCGGTGATAAGGAGAATGAATCGGGATTGCTCGCTCTTGGGGAGGAAGAGGCATTCACGGCGCGGTCAACACCCTCTTACAAGCCGACAGAATTTGTACGAGATGCCGACCTTTTCGCCCCTGTCGACCTTACTGAGCGCACGGTTCGACACAGAGTCAAGCCTGCTGCCAGCCGCAGATGCAAATAACGCAGGCACCAGGGTCTCTTCCACGCATCATTCAAGAGCTCCTCGTGCATCAAGAAATCCAATCCCTGCTAATGAAGAGTCCTCACCACGGTCTGACGGCGGGACAACCACGACAACAGACTCTTGGTGGAACTCGAGTCTCAAGACAGAGACCCGAACGCACAGTGGAAGCGGCACGCCAGGACAACCACCTTCTCAGGGCCCGGTCGTGAGCGACACCCGCTCCGAAAGCACAGTCACCAGCTCGACGCTCACGTCAAACAGCCGCGGCCCCATTCATATCAGCCCCGACAGGCCTCATTTCATCAACCTTCCGGACCTGGAAGTCGTAGTCGAGATCCAGCCTCCGCGTAATGGGATAGTAAGCTTGAGAACAGGCAGCGAAGTTGACAAGAGTACAGCAAGTCACGGTGTCAAACTCGAAGATCTCCGAGCCGGAGACGAGTTGGACTTTCAGCGATCCGAGAACGAAACTTCAGTGGTGCTTCGCTTGCAGGAAAGTGGCAGCGATTTGTGCTGTATCGTTCTGGAGTGGACATGAACGGTGATTCGACACTATATTCGGTACATGAATGGATTTAGGGCTGGAAGAATCCGACCATCTATCGCATCGATATGAATTGCCACCCTTGCAGCAATTGCCAACCTCAACTTTGTTTCTCCCCAATTTGACAAAGGCAGTCCCTTACCCGCTCTGCAACCAGAATTCAATCTCTTAACAAGTCTATTTTGAAATATTGTACATGGAGCAGACGATATCACAAATTGAAACAACTTGCAATACCTCTCAATTCGATCACGCGTCGCGTAGGCGTACAGAACAAATAATCTAAGGGGCCCTTTGGCTGCAAACTGCGGTTCCAGAGGAAACACTACACATTGTCACCTTCGGATTTCTTCTTGCTCTCTTTTTTGGGCAACCGTTGGAACCCCATGCCGAAGCTCGTTAGAAATGCAGCAGAGGAGGCGCCAACTGCGAGATACTAAGTCATGATTAGTTCAGGTGCCGTCGTCCCATAAGCAACCAGTTGTAGGGTCTCAAACTCACGAATGTCGCCACGATGGCGTGGTTATACGCGCGGAGGACGCCTTCGAGCTGACCACGGGGCACACTCGATCGCACGGCAGCAGCACCCACGTCGATGACGCTCTCGGGATTGATACCCGGGACATAAGTCCGCAGCGACGATCGCAGCGAGTTTGTAAAAATCGTCTCCGCGACGGCGAGAAAAACCGCTCCTCCAAGGTACTGCCAAAACAAGACCTGCGAGGTAGCTATGGAGATTTCCTTTGGCGGCAAAAGGTTCTGTATTGCGGTGATTGGCTAAGGAATGACAGTTAGTCGAGATACGCTGAATGTTGAAGAAGGGGCCTCACCATTTGTACCACGGTGCCTCTTCCCGTTCCTGCAAGTATCTGGTACCCGATCCAGGGCCCAGCGCCAGTGGAAGGGGTGAATGTGGTCATCAGCCCGGACCCAATGGAGGTCAGGACACAACCGAAAAGCGCCCACGGTGTGAAGTAGCCGACAACCTGGACTGTACGACATGAGCGAACACTTTCTCAAGATATAACATGCGGCAGCCCACCTAGTTTCCCAGCTGTTATGCTCCCTATGGCCTGTGCAATGGCCGTGGGAAGCACCATAACTCCACTCATCACCGGGCTTTCGTCCTTGACAACCTGAAACCACACCGGAAGATAGTAACTTAGCGACAACAGGGCACCGACTTGAAGGAACGAAGTAAAACACCCAAAGATCACAAGCCGATTCTTGACAATGGCCGGAGGTATCATGGCCTTATCGCCCTTGAAGGTCTCCCAGGCAGCCAATACGGCGAATGTGCCGGCCGCACCACAGAAGAGGCCGATGATGACAGAGGAGTTCCATCGGTACTGGTTGCCGCCCCATATCATGGCGAGGAGTAACATGACACAGGCTGGGGCGAAGATCGCAAATCCCACGGGATCAAGTTCTTCCGTGACGATAGCTTTGAAGTTAGACCTCACGGGCTCTTTCTTGATCTGTTCCGGAACCGGCAACAAGATGAGGGCACACATCACAAGGCCACTCGGCGGCAGGTTGACATAGAAGCCTATGAACATCAGCGGACCTGAGATGAGCAATCAAGTAGAAACCACTTACACCATCTCCACGAGACATTTTGTGTCAGCGCGCCGCCAATCAGAGGCCCGATGATGGTTCCAATACTACACAGGTCCCGTCAATATTATCGCCATATGATGTGGATAAACTCTCCGAAGTTTTCGCAAGACTATCAAGAATAGCACAGAGAGGAGCACTTACGATGACAGGCTGATAGCGACACCTATGAGTACTAAAATCTTGTCAATTACCTTCATCGTTTGTAGAGGAATCCATGATGATGTTCTTACAAGGCCGATTATCCTTGGAAGCCGCCGCAGCTATCACTGCGAAGGCTCCATTGACAATGCCGGCACCACCACACCCTTGCACAGCTCTGCCGATGATGAGGGCCATGGATGAAGGGGCAGTGGCGCACACCAGAGATCCGATCGAGAAGAGGGCAGCAAATGTGAGGTACGTGTACTGAACGACTTGTGAGCAGCGCGGAGCGATATAGGAGAATCTTTCTTCTCACTTTGATAGGAAAGTGGGTATAGATCCTGCCGACAAGAGGTTGCATAGCGCACCTACGGCGAGATTAGACGCTTGTCCGACGAGAGCGCAGGGAGGAGGACTCACGTTGCCACGAGATAAGCACTTCCGTACCAGCCAATGTCTTTGAGAGAGTTGAAATGTGTTGTGATTTGCGGAATGGCCTGCATCTCAAGCATCAGCATGCCCCTCATGTTACAGAATTTACGTGCATCAGGCTTACTGTCGCAATGATCGAACCATTGAGGGCCATGAGCAGGGTCGAAACAAACACTGCGGCGAAGAGTATGTATCTTCGAAAGCCCAAGGCATCTTTTGACACTGATTGTTTTTCTTGACTGCCCTCTGTGGGCGATGATTCTTTTGTATTCGTGCCGTCCATTTGCGTCGTCTGCTCGGTGGTGCTGGTATCACCCTCGAGGCTTGCAGCCTTGTCGCTCTCCGGTTTTGCGTCCTTGGACGAGACTTCAGAAATGGTCAAAGATGTCATATTGGACCTCGTTTCATACTTGAATGACTCTGGGAAGTCAATACGAATCAATGTCTCCTTTTAAGCCATTGTTGCGTGCACTGGACACTGCTCCGTGTCCGATCAATCTATAGACTTGACCCACTGGGAGATTACTCTAATTGGCTAGATGATCACGGGCAGGCTGAAAATGACGTTCTGTCTGACGATTCGTTTCCCTGCTATAAGCGACTAAAGAGGTGTAGAATGAGATGGTCAGACCGATTAAATTTTTTTCTTCTTAGTGGCCGATCGCTCGGCGTCGGAATTTCCGTTCCTGCGGTTCTGTACTCAGTACCTCGTACTTGATTCCACGTCCTTCTTGTCCTCAGGGTTTGTTATGTTCCTTCACACTAGAGTTTCGGAGTACAATCTCTTTCTTTATCTCCGTTCGCCCTTATGCTTGTCATAACAGATAACCTGGTACGAATGCCACGGTATGCCCCAGTCACCGAGTCAGGGAGACGACCCCAGTGGTCTCCGTGCTCCGAGAGCCTGTGTACCATGTGCCGTCGCCAAAGTACGCTGTGAGACCGAGAACGGACAAATATTCTGCAAGCGGTATGTATGGGGAAAAAGCCACACTCGCGCGGAAAACGGGTTGCGGTTAATAATGCGTTGGCTTAGGTGCCTGAGGCTGAAGAAGGCATGTCGCGCACAGCCACCTGGTGCACACAGGCGGAAGCCTCGACAGGAATCGTAGGTGATGACCTTCAACCTGATGCCTTGCGACTATTCCAGTTGACAGAACACCTTACACTTAGAGATGTCACCCGTCTGGAACAAAAGCTCGATGGGGTGACGGCGATCCTGACTGCCTCTCAGCTTGGAGCGTTGAAAGCCACCAACGCCGCGCTGCAACTGCCCACCGTGCCATTCCTCTCCTTGAACGCATGCTTCGACCAGTTTATCAAGAGCAGCGATGAGGCGCGACGGATGTTGGACGTGTTCCGGAACGAATTCATGCCTTATTTTCCCTTTGTCATCATCCCAACGCATATGAGTCTGGAGGAGCTTCGGGAAAGAAAGCCCTTCCTCCTGATGGTGGTGATGCTGGTCGCTTGCCGACACGATATACCACGACAGACGGCGTTGGGGAAGACGCTCAAAGAACTCATCGGTCAGAAGATGATGACTTACGGTGAACAGAGCCTGGACTTGTTACAGGGCCTTCTCGTCTACTTGGCGTGGTAATACTCACCCGCCTTCAACACCGAGACAGAGAAGTTAAACTAACGTCACAAGGTATAATGTCAGTATCCACCTCGGAGGCCAACTCACAGTCATTGTCCACCTGGTGATGTCGGTGATGATTGATCTCGGCCTTAACAAGCACTATGTTCCTCGAAAGTATGCGAAGCCTCAAAGAGACTATTTCCGCATGGACCGACAAGAGGGAGCAAAGGAGACGCTGGAAGAACGTCGAACTTATCTTGGCTGCTTCTACTTGACATCTCTGTATGTATTCCCATTGAGAAGATCTGCGAGGAAACCGCTGATGCCAATACTCGAATCCCAGGATATCGATGACTGCCCGAGATTTCGAGGCCATCCGATACACCAAGTACACTGAAGAGTGCTATACGATGATCTCCGAAGCAGCTGAGCTCCCAAGCGACATCTACCTTGTCCAGCTCATAAAATTGAGCTATTTTGCCGACAAAATAAGCCGCACAATCATCCAAAGAGAATGGGATCCGTCTTCTGGCATTTCTGCTCCAATCGGAGCCCACGTAAAGTCACTGGAGGCTGAGCTGCGCAAATACAAAGCTTCCATGACTCTTGAGATTGCCCAAAGTGGTGAGCATTCAATTTCTACAGAGGCAACAAAACAAGCATTGCTAATGATAAAAAGTGCCACTTCTCATGCACTACTATGCGGTCGAGACATTTTTGTGTGAGATTGCTCTAGATGAAAACATTCCTGCGTCGAGATACGGGCCATATTCCACCACACGTCTCGACCTGCTGTTCGCTTGTCTCACATCCGCAAAGCATTTCTTTGAGATATTCCACTCCATGCCTGCCTCGATATATTTCGACCTACCATACTGCATATTTACCATCGTCAGCCACCTCTACGTGGACTTGTCGAAGATTGCTCTCTGTCAGCATGAGGGCTGGGACCAGAACTACGTCGCGGCATACCTGAATTTCGGCGATGTGATGGACCAGCTCTCGAAGAAGGCCGAAGAAGCGAGGGAGCTTGTTCTCCAGACCAATCAATCCGCGGCCGATGTCGCATCTTTGCAGAATACCTTGCCGCGCAGTGTCCCTCTGATCTGGATGACGGTGCCGGCCAAGATACAAGACATCAAGGCCGTGCACGAAGCGAGGCGAGCAGAACAATCCAGAAAGGCTCAGCCAGAGAGTCAGACTTGTGACGTTGGAGTCGAACTGCCCGGACTGCCGTGCGAGTCTGCGCTGCTGCCAGATACACTCAGCTTCTTTGAGTTTCTCGACGAACCGTTGTGGCAGAACTGGGCATAGAACTCCGTTGATGCTGCGTCCAGCACGACTGCATTTGTCCTCGATGGACCTTTATCACTCAGCAGTGCAACACCTCGATCACGACCTCACGAAACACACGGCCGAAGATGTTCGGCTCTTCTTATACCCGACCACAACTCATCCAGGGAAGTAGCACTAAAAAGAGTCCATGCGTGACGATGTCAGATGGCCATCGTGTGAATCGGGTTCGAAATACCGGATGAACCGCAGATACCAAGACCTAGGAACGGGCGCCGAAACAACACACTTCTAAGTACTAGACTTATATCAAAGGGGTCGTTTGGAAAAGGGAATCGCTAGATGGGATTTGTCGGCTTTGACTGCAGACTTATACGAGGTACTCAAAGTGGCTAGCAGGGGGGAGTAGCGTGAACTTACAGCATCGCTTACCAGCTCTGGGCTGATCTTGATTGTTTTCTCCTCAGGCTTGTTTTTACACAAACAGAGGTTGTGTCTTATTTGAGACTACCCAAGCTTCATGTGGGATGTCGGGCTCGAGAGGAAGATTCCCCTTTCTCCGGCCCTCGATTATTGCAGCAATCAGGACATGTTCCAGGAAGATTTCACGCGCCGCTCATCTACCGGCCATCGTGGCTTGCAATTTATCGGCTGAACCAGCCCTGCGTCAAACAAACGCAGAAGCCATAAGCGAAACATGGACCTATGAGCGAGGTAGAAAACTTCAAGGGTTCTCAGCTCTAGACCGCTGAAGAACACGGCCTCGCCAATGACAATCACCTCCAAACAAGGATGCCGCTTTGGCTATTCCTGTTTTGCCCAGGCGACATGTCGGCACACCTGGCGCTGAACACGTGGTGTGTCAACGGTTGCCCGATTATCAAGGGCATCCCTTCGTGAAGATGAACTAGGTAGCTGCTCAATCGCCATCATGCGTCTGCGACTGTCGACGCCACGAAAGCAGGACATAACTCATCACCCGTCGCAATGAAGGTTCTGTTTATCGAGTGTGACGGCGAAGGGCGGGCCCAGAAGAGTGTCTCTGACGAAGGAGTGACCCGGACGCAACATGCCGCGCGCGAATATCACAAAAAGGCCAAATTGCGCAGGGCCAAAACCAAAGCCCAACACGCGCATGACGCTCGCAAAGCGAACAAGTCCAACTCCACGACCTCGACAGATGAGTCAGCAGTCCTGGAACTGAAGGCCAAGCGAGAGTCGCCTGTCAAGATCCTCCTGGGCGCAAGTCGATCCGATCCATTCCACACCATCGGCGAGACTGGGGCAGTGCCACTCTACGTGCACGAGATGCTCGACCATGCCATCACATGCCACTGGACGGAGATGTGTCTGTCGGACGGCGGAGGAGTCAGCGCCGCGAGAGCCGAAATCATGCAGTCCGTCATCCACTGTCCAGTGACTTGGTACACGATCGTCTTTGCGGGCGCTACTCACAATGCGTACCAGTATGGCGATCGAGGAACGACCAAGCAGAACGAGCAGCTCAGGCTCACGTACAAGTCCAAGGCCATCAGGTCACTCCTGGACTATATCCAAGCAAACGGCGACAACGTGTCCGAAGAAGCCCTCCTGGGCATTATTACGCTGGCCTCTCACGGGACGGGCGAGAAATTGAAGGGCCACGAGGCTTACAAGCGACAAACCTTGCCTTTCCTGTCGCATCTCCATGACGTCGACTACTACGCAAATATGGATACTGGCATGGAACATCTGAATGCTGTCTATGCCATTGTGGACCGATGGGGAGGGCTCCGCACGCTGCGGCGGAAGAGTTTGGCCATTGTCATCCAAGTGTGAGTACTAGATAACATTATCCTGAGTATCGAGAGACTAATTGTGACGCACAAATCAGGTGCGACATTCTCACCTCCTGGAGGGAATTGCAGCATCCTCACTTCAACCTTGTGATGCCGACAACGTGGCACATCGACAAGAGGAGCCATCAACCGGACGCGGCAGCACAGGCACTCCTCGATACTCTGACGACAGGCTTTTACGAATTGATCAACGATGGTTACACCATTCTCGACAGTCTCGTGGAGGTTGCCGATCGCACGAGCATCTTCTCAGCCGACTTTGATCAACTGATGAGGTCCTACGGTCTCCCGGAAGAGCATCAGCCTTTGCACACCCCAAATATGGCACTCGTCAGGTATATGCGGTGGTGCGTGCTCCACGACATGCTCTCGCTGCCCGAGCACGCTATCAATGGGGAGAAAGTGCAGCCCGGGCAAGTCGTCTACGAGCTCTGCCGACACATCCTGTTCGCATACGCGGTGTTTGTCATCGTGCCCATGCCCCCGCGGACAAAGCTACAGGCCAAGATCGCCGAACGCCTCGGCCGACTCCTGATCAGTGCGGTCAAGGCGGGCATCCCCGGTCGACAGCCCGACCTCTTCCTCTGCGCGGTCGCATGGGGCTGGATGTGCACGGACCAAGCTGTCGGGTATCGCAAGCGCGACAAGCTCCTCGGGAGTTTCGCCACATTGCTCGAGTTCGCCGTGGTCCCGCGCAAACCCGAGTCGTGGCCCGTCGTCGAGGAGATGATGAAGTCGTTCTTGTGGTTTGAGACGTATTGTGAAGAGCCGGGGCGGAAGTTCTGGGCGGCCGCGTGTGAGTTGGCGGAGGAGGGGGAGGATTTTAAAGCCGAAGGTGAAGAAGAAGAAGAGGAGGAGTTTTCTTGAGATATCCCAGATTTGGCGGTGGTGGTGGTTTTTGGCCCGACCGGGCCTGATGGATGTGAGTGGGCGAGGAGAATAGGTGTTGATGCAGTCAGTGTTGATACAGTGTTGATGAAGTGATAACAAACGAGCGCCTCGTATCTTGAAATCATATTTTCTGAAGATGGTATCGTGCGGTGTGCGTTTAGGTAGCTAGAGCAATGTAACGGAATCTAAATGCCGTATTATGGCACCGACAGGATCTTCCCTGTCCACAGCGACGGCCGTCGGATGATGGTGTGGCGTTCCATCCAGTTCATCTGCAATGAGTCTGTCTACCCCTACCTTGAGCTGTTATCGCTCGACCGTTACAGTGTGATTGCACAATGGATACTCGGTACTGTGATCTCCTCTGCCACTGCTGACACTTTATCCGTTCACAAGTCCTGGCTTGCTGGTCCAGTCATTATCATACCGTTCGGCCTCCATATACGGTATGGTGGATCTTGGGAAGAACGCCAACGAGGTACCGACCGAGAATGGTAATTCCGGAGGAAGGGATCCCCGTTCCCAATATCTCCGCACAATACTTCACTTCCCTGCGCTGCGTTGAGATGCACTGTGCTTTACTATGACAACGGTGGACTTTGTTAGTGCATACATATACTCGTTTAACTGGCTGACTAACCTCAGCTCTCCCCGCGAATGACCCCACGAGTATACTCGGGCCGAGAAGAGAAAGGGCATCTCGTGGTGTTCATCAAACTAGGGAGACAGAGTACGGGGTAAGGGCTGGTTGTTAGAGTGAATAGACCCCCAGCAGTTCGGTCCGTCAGGAAACGACGCTGCCCGGTACCGTAGTTTGGGACGGACGGATGGCCAGATGGATAGGAGTTGATTGATTGCGTGGTATCAGGAGTCCGCTACCCTAGCAGAGAAGTGGCCTTAACAGAAAGTGCTTGATCCAAGAGAAGGACGAGTCAGGCAAGAAGTGATACCCGTGTACTCGGTCCTATGACCCTTCTGCTCCTCGACTTCGGTCTCAAGGCCTTGAATGTGGACGGCACAGAGAACACTGCCTTGATCCGCTCGGCCCAACCATGTCTTCACCCTGCTTGTATATATATTCTGCATTCTCCACACCCAACCTAGCTCAGCCCAACACAGTCCCGGGACGACTTGCCTGAAGGAGTGTCGCACCATTCATTGAACAACTACCACCATGGGCGTCGACACCATCCAAGAAGAGACCATCGAACACGTCTCCGCGGCAGGAAACGACAAACCATCCAAACACAAGATCGGCGAAGAGGTTCTCAACTCCCGCATCT
>WJFF01000008.1:346054-357632 GCA_011800825.1 Fonsecaea pugnacius | reverse complement strand
CTATCGCTCGGGAGACGAAGCGGTTTATCGAGGGCGTGGAGGAAGGGAGGAGGGTCGAGGGAATGAAGAGGAAGAAGGCTAGTAGGAAAGGAGACCGCGAGGAGACGGGAAATTCTGGCGGAGGGGACAGTGCTGTGGATGTCAGGAGGACATGGAGGCAGACTGAGGTCAAGGGCAAGGAGAAGGCCCAGGACTCTGCTCTGCCCAACACGATAAGTGATGACGTGAAACAAGTGTTGAACAGGATCTTCTAGTCGCTTGCGCCACCTCAGAACTACCATCAAATCTCGAAGGACCAGCCCACAAGATGTCTAACTTCAAGGCAAAAGACATGTTCACATAAATCACATCATGTCATCGCTTCTTCGGGAGCCGAAGCGGATGCGCTTCCGTGTTCAAGACGAACTCGTCGAGACTCACAACGCTGGGATCCTCGAATAGCAGCCAAAAGTACTTAAGCGTCTCCGCCATCCAGAAACTTTCCATCTTGTCCGTCTTCCGTGGCTCCGACTGCGTCACGTCCTCAATGCAAGAATACCCAAACTCTGTGCGCGTGTGCTTGGTGATGGCTTCGAACATTTCCCACGCGCCTTCACGCAGGGCTTCGTCCCCAGTGACCCGGTAGAGGACGAAGATCGCCTCGATCGCCTCGGGGCGCAGTTCGTAGGCACGGTCGGCGATGGCCGAGACTCCCTTGGGCAAGCGTAGGCGCTGAGACTTCTTGCGAAGGCGTTCGTCGTCCGGAAGCATTTTGTCCTGGGGACTCTCGTCCTGAGAGTTGAGGAGGAGCATGTGCTTGAACCAGGCCTTGTCATCCCATTTGCATAGACTCTCGTCGGTAGGACACGATATGAGGTGAAACATCTCTGGCATGATGGCCGTCGCAGTCTGCTTGTACGCCCACATGCAGCCGCGGACCAATTTCGTGGCCGTCTCCAGATCTTCGGAGGAATTGAAGAGCTTCGCTGCTAACGCGAACATGCCACCAGCGAAGCAGGCGAGGTGTTGAGTCTGGGGAGTCACCTCGGTGTGGCCCGGCCTGTAGGCCTTTAATGTACCTGCCATGAGAATGTCTTCGTTGGTAGGGGTCATGGGCTTGAAGAGAATGAACTCCTTCATGGGACCTTTGGCGATTTCATAGAGCCTCCTGTACTGCTCATTGGCGCCACTGAGCAGCTGATATTCCTTAGGAAAATACTCGTAGACAGAATCAGCAGACGCGCCGATAGAAAAAGTCACGCCGTCACCGAACCAGCATTCTCTCGCATTGACGATGTGCGGGAAAAGGCCCGGTGCCCTTGTGTAGTTTTGCTGGCTCTCTAGGCAGTCCGAGATGCGCTGTACCGCGTCGTAAAACTTGGGTTCTCCGGTCAGCTGGGTGAGCCTAGTGAATTCCAGACTCAACGTCCCGAGTTCAGCAACGAGCGTATGGCCTGATGCACCTTCTACACCAATCTTTGACCACTTCGTGACCGGCATGTGGTTCGGGGTGTCGAATGCACCGTACAGCATTTCACCAAGCTCTATGGCCTTGTCGAGCAATTCGGGATATCGTCGATTGCTCACATCGTACGCCCCAAGCAGGCCCCCCAGGTGCCGGATCGTTGTCTCGAAGACATTGATGGGCAGTTGCGTGGCAGTGTTGAAGTCAATGCCGGCCACAGCATGGACTGCGGCCTCGAACTCAGCTTTCATACCCATCAGCCAGAGCGTGTCCAACGCATCTACCAGCGTCAAAGACCAATCACCGAAAGACCTCCTATACCCTCCTGTGACGGGCGCCAGCTCATCCTGCAGCCACGCCCTCTCTCGATATCCTTCCCACGAGTGCACCATAGCCTCTTTGATAGCCTCGAGACGAGCTAGTCGAGACTCTCTAGCAAGCCTGTCCTCGGCCTTGAACTCATGTTGGATTTTGGGGAGAACTTGAACTGCTGTGGGAAGAGGAATAAAGCTGGTAATGGGGTTGATCAGATGTCCTTTTCCGGGCTTCAACGGCCGATGAGGATGGACTTGTTCATTCCCAAACGATACCCTGGGCAGAGCCTCTAAGGCCGATCCATGGAGATGTAAGAGGAGGAAGAACAGAATGCACGCAACAGCCACCACGAGCACCAGCCGTTTCCTGCGAACTGCCATGGCATGGTAGGCACAACACGGTCCAATATCACTCGTACAGTGTACCCACTAGGTCATGCTGACAGGCGATGTTTCCTTCTGTTCTCTTGCTTCTTGCCTCGTCAGAACATGTGCAAGTCCGGCTGTGTCTCTTTCGGCAGATTGAACTGAGGTCAAGAAGGATTTTGGGTCGTGGAGTCTTCATTTCAAGGCACCATGTCAGGGGTTAGGCCCATTCAAGTTTAGAGGCACCAGGAGGCGATCGCCCACTTGTCTTGCCGGACCTTCGCCCGCCGAGCCGTTGTTGGTGTCCTTGGACGAGACCTCTACCCGAGAGTACTCTATACAGCACTTCGACTCACCCCTTCTCTTCATTACAGGACCTAGGCAAAACTGCATCTGCGAGTCCACGAATACGAGAACCCCCAATGGCCGAGACTGGAAATAAATGTCTCTGATTTGGTGGGCCACCTGTTGGCAAGACACCACGACACCCTGGAATCCGGAACCCATTCGTCAACGTGCAGGCCCATTCAATCTCTCAGGCTGCGCTAAGGCAGGTACAGCCACAAGCAACGGACGCTGATCCTGCCCCGGATCGATGGGTCAGTGGCTGTCGGACGGCGGATATAGCGCCCCTTTTTGGTTCTTTCAGGCTTCAATTCTCCACCCTGGTAGATGGCGGATGGCAGCCCCGGTCAATGTCTCGTTGGTTACAAGGGCTAACCTTGAATATCTTGGATCTTGTGTCTGTCGTCGAGGCACATAATATTGTTGCTGGATTGCACTTTTCGTCCTCTTCTTCAACCTCGTCGTTCATGTCCCTCGTTTAACATCCTTCAAAAGGTCCCTTCGTTTGGTTGCTTCAGTGGCCATAGTCGTTCGTTTGTTCTTTTGCTCGCATAATTCTATTCGGTTGCTCCAGGGTACAACAGACCTCTTACACCGTCTCTAATTCAAGATGAAGACAAGTCAACTATTTGCTCTTACGGCTGCCGCCGTCACCGGGGCTGAGGCATACTACAAAGGATTCAATATCGGGGCCAATCTTGCGAATGGTGCCTGTCGGAGCGAGTCGGATTGGGAGTTTGTCTTCAACAAGATCGCCAGCTTCCCGGGAAACTTCAAGAGCGCCCGGCTGTACGCCTCCAGCGACTGCAATACCCTAGCAAACGCGGTCCCTGCCGCCATCAAAACTGGTACCTCGCTCCTTGTCGGCGTCTGGACCGAAGACAACACCCATTATGAGGCAGAAAAACAAGCATTACTGGAAGCCATTGAACAATACGGACACGATTGGATCTTGGCCGTATCTGTGGGCTCTGAAGATCTATACCGCGGCGACACGGATGCAAACACCCTGGCATCACAGATCAACGATGTTCGCGGCATGCTCTGGGGTCTTGGAGCCAGCAGCAAGTCTGTTGGGCATGTTGATACCTGGACCGCTTGGGTAGACCCTGCCAACACGGCAGTGATCGACGCTGTCGACTGGCTCGGAAACGATGCATACCCCTACTGGCAGGGCGTGGGCATTGACAATGGTGCTGCTAGTGACGCATACTGGGCTGCGGTCAACCAAGTGCGAGCAGTCGCAGGAGGTCGTGATGTATGGACTACTGAGACGGGTTGGCCAATTTCTGGCGACGCTGTTGGCAGCGCGGTTCCCTCGGTCGACAGTCTGCAAACCTTCTGGTGGCAAGTTTCGTGTGCAAGCTTCGATAGCTTGAACTACTTCTTTTACGATGTCGACGACTTCACTGCCTCGCCTAGCTTTGCTGTTGTCGACTCTAACTACGACCCTCTCATCGACATGACTTGCGGTTCGTGAGCAGGCGAACCGCCCTGTATCATTCACATTTATTCAACGGGCTCATACTGGGCTGTCCGATCCTTGCATAGCGTGGTGGACAGAGGGTACTTGGGAGCACCCCGGATGGAAAATAGACTCAAATTCTAGGATATCTCCAAGCAGATACAGTATACATCTAATACCATGGCACATATCACAAGCCACCGAGCATGTATCGTTTCTTCACCAGGACCCCGATTCATCCCGCCATTTCTCGACCTGATTTTTCATCCCCAGGATTCCCAACAGCTCGAGAGTCTAGTCATTAAGTAAACAAAACAGAAACCGGTGGTGAAGCAAAAACCAGAGCTCAGATCGGCAAAATTTGTGATTTTCACGAGGGAAGTCAAACGATGTCGGCTGGACAATCGATAGAAACGTTCGTCATCACTGCTGCTGGACTGTTCACGAAGAACTCTCCAACAGCTGGAGGAAGTTATGCTTCCTTTTAAGGATGCTTGTCGTGTTGAATCTGAAGTTGTCGTCGACCATCGAATACCTCTAGCACTGTCGTTGAATTGTACTGTGTACCGTTCAGGCAAGTGGTAAGAGCAGGAGACGACCGACAGCAACATCTCGGTCCTGTACGTTTATGGTATCTGGAAGTGTGTCCGGCCATTTGATTATGTGGGGAATGAAACAGAGGCCGAAGAACTCTCTCTTAATGTAGGAGTTGTACAGGTCCTTGTACTTGGTCTGTCCGGGCGAGCGATCGAAAGGGGGAAGCGGCTTCTACAATTGGCGTCTCGGTTCTCCGTATCGAATCGGTTCGAGGCAGGGTGGCAAGTTACACCATTTGGTCGGACAGAGCGAGGCGCAGCTTTGTTCGCTGTAACGTGAGGCTGGTGCAGTGAGTCATTTGTCCGCTGACCAAGGAAATGCTGCTTGTCAGACAAAAAGTCTTGAATCAATGATTGAGGCGCCCAAGACGATGAATCTGCCGTGTCATTGGGTGGTGCATTTGACTTTCTCCCCGTCAGACCAAGCCGCCCGTCCCAGTTACCGTGTTGGGTCTAGATTCATCCGCCTCGGACGACGACAGGCTCAATGTGGTTTTTCAATGCTTTCATCCCACTTCCCTCTTTCTTCTCTCTCCCTCTCTCCCTTTCCTTCCCATACCCTTCCTCTTTGCCTTGCTACTAGGCCAAAGAACAGCAAGGCGTCTATCACTCTTCCACCTGTCCTGACCGGGGGTCACTTTGGACAGTTGTTCACCATGGTTGTTACCGTTACTCCACAGCCAACCCGTCAACTCGTCTCACTCTACCCGCCATAAGAACCATCAATGGCCCGAGTGGGAGTCTCCGGTTTCACAGAATAATTACCTACGGTCCTATCCTCTGGCTGTCAATGATGGCCAGCGAAATGTTCAATCACAATATTACAACTGTCCCATCGGCAACGATGATAGCTCTTCGGCGCTCGGGTGGGACAACCTTGACGTCTCTGATGACTGCATTGGCGACGCCTGCCGCGATGAAGATACATATCAGATCCTGAAGGATGCCACACACCATATGGGCGAGGCTGCTCCTCCTCTTTCGGTGGGGGAGGTAGCGCCTCCGAGGGAGGATCCGTCAGACTTGACGGGCAATGTACCTCTGAGTTTCCCAGAGAGCTTCTTCGCCAATCCATTCGCGGTTTCTTTCCCAGGAGATATCCCATGCCCAGGAGCACCCAGCAGCCAATTTATACCTGGATGCACCTCAACCTCAATCCCTAGTCCTGGTGATCTCAGCACCAAGTCCTCTCCAATGACACCGGATATCGGTTTCTGCGGGGTTTCGGATGTAAACAACTCAATGAGAACACCAAATTCGATGGCCTGCACCCCATCTAGTGCACCTGACTCTCGTTTGCCTTCCAAAGGCGTGACGGGTGCGAAGACGAAATACGGACCACAAATCCATTTCGTCGACATGGCCGACAAGAAAGGGGCTCAGCGGATTCGTAACACGATCAATTCCCGAAAACATCGCCAAAACAAGCTTGACAAGATAAGAGAGCTGGAGAAGAAGTTGGCAACCATCGAAGCGGAGAAGAAAAGGTGGCAAGGGCGAGCAACGGAGATGGGATGGAAACCATCTCAGTAGGAGTTTGACAATCTATGCTTTGCATTATGCGGGTTCAATACAATTCATTCACACACACTGCCCATTGACCTTTGTCGAAGCATATTTACTAGAATTCTCAAACAAGAGAAGGTAATAGAGAAGTATCGACTTAAACTGTAGAAGTAGAGACCGGCCCTCAATTCTAATGTGATGTCGAGGATCTGGTCGAGGGGTATAAGGATGTCTGCTCTCGGTACTGCAAGTGGTTTTGTCACGCACGGAGCGGCACAACGGCATATCGAAGAGAGGTTTATGGATGGTGGTTACACAGCATTGCCCAGGCTCGCTCCGTCGACAACTCAAGTCGGGGTATTGAGGTGCTGATACACGCACTTCTCGCAGACTGTCCACATCAAACCGAACAGACCAGACTCACGCCAAATCACCCGCATAACATCCGTATATACGACCTCTCATCATAGAGAACATTCTTTAGATATCGGTCCATCCTTGAAACCTGAGGGGTATAATTGGTTTCCCATAGCCCGCGTCACTAATCAGCCACTTGAGCGAAACTGATTTTCTCTTTATAAAAATCTAGCAGTATGAGCACTTGTTTAACATTTCGTCGTCATTTTTCATCATTTCGGCTTGGCCATTTCTTCACCTCTCTCCTTGATGGTCTTTCGCCGCGCGTACCAGCTCCAAAGTACTTCCCAGGAAGCGACTGTGGCCATGAGAGGCGGGCAGACGAGAAGTACAAGACTCCACCACCGGGGACTCTGCGACTTGATCTTTGCCATGACGTCCGCGATCTGGAGCTTGAGATCGTCCTTGTTGCCGTCGTTGTAGAGAACGTAGCCTTTGCCCGCGTTCAGCTTGCCGTTGTTTCGACGTTCACACCGTGCAGCTTTCTCCCGCACGTCCACCTGGCTTTTGACTCTGTTCTCGGCATCCTCGGGCGAGAGATGCGGGTCGCGTTCCCGGAGCCGTTGCATTTGGATCGCCGGGTCAGAGACGGCGACGACGATGACGGTGCTGCAGAAGATGTCGAGGCCGGACTCGAATAAGAGGGGCACGTCGACCAGGACCGCCCAGTACCCGCGGAAATAGTAGTACAGCATCGCGCGCGCCATCAGGAACCGCACCGCGGGGTGGACGATGGCGTTCAGCTTCTTCCGGTCCCGTATCCTCTCCTCCGTGTTCCCAAAGACCCTCCTCCCCAGCGCGGGTCTGTTCAGCGGTCTTCCCTTCCCGTTCGGTCCGTCTTCATTTCCACCACACAGGGGATCCGAGGCCGGGAGGAGGAGGTCGGGTGTGGTGGGACCAAAGGTTGCGACTATGCGACGGTATCCCCATGTGCCCGGTTCCACGGCCTTTCGTGCGAGCAGGTCGGCATCAACCAAGGGCAGCGAGTACGGAGGGGAGGACAAGATCTGGGCGCAGGTGGATTTGCCCGTTGCGATCGAGCCTGTGAGACCGATCACAAGCATCGTGTGCTTCTCAGCTGCAAAAGGCCAGTGTTACTCAAGCATAGAGCAAATCTTGGGAATCAAGTACCGCAAAAGCTTCAGATCAAACGGGCACAAGTTACGGCTTAACTTGACCGTATGCGGTGGTCTCGATCGCACCACAGCACCTGTTCAATCGTGAAAGCCGACAATGGCCGAGGTTGAGATCGGAATCCGGAGAATCTATATTCCGATATTTCCAGGTGGGCTGGCGAGGCTGATGTTTAGCCTGGTAAAAATCTAGAATCAAGTCCACATCGAATGGTGCTGTAGGCCAGCGATGGGAAAGCAATCTCAAACGAACAACTCAAGTGTGTATTGGTGATTCGATACAACGCAAAACATTTGACGTTGTATCGGTCAGGCTAGACCTCCCCGCTTGCACTTCAGTGACTCATGTTGGACATGCTAAACATCCCTCCCGTTTGATCAAACACTGTCAAGTGAAAGGGGACGCTATCACTTGGATTGAGATCCATCAAACTTTTGGGCTTGAGGTCTCATTTATTATGACCTTTCGACCCTTCAGAAACGTCCATCAACTTACAAGCTTTCTCCGCAGCACTTCCCAAATCAGGACTTCGTCAAACATGACTACCATCCACCTGCCGTTGACACCGGCGGAGAAATTGTTCCGGCAATGCCTGCTCGACTGCCGCGAGGAGATGCAATCTGTCCCTGGAATGAAGGATCTCGTGTTGAGGTGGACGGGAGGCTGGGTCCGAGATAAACTGCTCGGCGTGCAAAGCCACGACATCGATGTGGCACTGAGTACCATGACCGGATGGGAGTTTGGTCAAGCTCTGCAGGCCTTCATCAAGCAGTACGGGGCCAAATACGAGGAGCAAGCCGCACAACAAGGCTTCAACTCACAGGTCAAGGACATCCACAAGATCGCGGCGAATCCCGACAAGTCGAAGCACCTGGAGACCATCACAACGAGAATGTTTGGCATCGACGTCGACTTTGTCAACCTGAGGAAAGAAGTCTACAACCACCAAAACCGCCATCCACAGGTAGAATTTGGCACGGCGGAGGAAGATGCGCTCCGTCGAGACGCCACCGTCAATGCCCTCTTCTACAACCTCGACACACAAGAGGTCGAGGACTTTACGCGTCGAGGACTCGAGGACATGAAGAACAAGATCATTCGGACGCCACTTGCACCGTATCAAACGTTCAAGGACGATCCGCTACGGGTCCTGCGTCTCATTAGGTTCGCGTGCCGACTTCAGTACGAGATCGAGGCGTCTGCGAAAGAGGCAATGAGAGATCAAACCATCCATGAAACTCTCCGCTTGAAGATCAGTAGAGAGCGCGTGGGGGTGGAGATCGGCAAGATTATGGCTGGACCCGATCCCTACACAGGATTGAAATACGTCAACGACCTTGATCTCTACTACACTGTGTTCGCCGATCCGGCAACATCACCGACCGACGACCCAGTTGATGCTGGCCACGCGGTCATCGCCTACGACGGCCTTCGAAGGATCCTAGACGAGAAATCGTCGATCTGCCTCAGCCTGCGACCGAAAGAAGACCAAGCCCTGAGTTGGTTCCTCGCGGCGTATACGCCGTGGTACAAATCGTCTGCAAAGGCATACCAGGCCTCCAGGGAAGGCATCAAGGCCACCAATAGCATGAGCAAGGTCCTGAAAGATGCCATCGACCTACGAGCCTCCATTCTCGAAGCCGTGCAGGCAGTAAACGACGAGAAAGCCGTTCGGGGAGACGTGGGCATGACTCTTAGACAGTGTCGAGAGGCGTGGAGATCGCATGTTCTCTTCTCCCTGCTCTGTGACATCGTGGAGCAAGGGTTCGCGACTGCGACGGACCGATATCAAAAGTTCGCCGCTTACCTGCACGACCAAGACCTAGAAGCAGCGCATGCCATCACTCCGATCCTCAAGGGGAACGAGATCAAAGAAGCTTTGGGCAACCCCAAGGGTGGTCCGTGGCTCAAGAATGCAGTCGATGAACTGGCACGCTGGCAGTTCAACCATCCAAAGGGAACGAGGGAAGAGGCAATTGAGATGATCTCGAGCAAAAAGTCAGAATTTGGTCTTGGTTGAGGCTGTCAAACAGAACAGGCTCGCTGATCAGCGAGGCATTCCGGAGCTGGGGAAAGTGGAAACACCCGCTGTCTCACGGATCTATCTACAGCAGGTGTGAGGAACGCGTCCCTCGCACTTCCTTTCCGGCTTGCCTCGGTCTCGTCTACCCTCAGACAAATCCCAGAAATTACAAGATATGTACAAGTACCTCTCACGACTAGGAACACCAACTAGCAACATACCCTCCAGGGGCGGCCTCGGCAAGAACCTCGGCAAGAGTTCTATCTCGAAACTAGCCAAAATAGCAAAAACCTCTGCTATACTCAGGGGTCGCAACCAATGATGGCAGAGTTACAGCCTCGTATCAAACAAGTCAGAGGAGCAGTAGTGGCAACCGAGGAGCCGAGGCGGAGGGATATCGATCATGGAGTTACTCACCAGAGCAGGAGGTGCAGCAAACGGAACTACAAGCTGTCTAGGGAGCCTTGGACTCGATCCCAAAGTCTCGCGGCAGTGGTATCAGGATCCGCAACAACAATCTCGCTATTGCTATTTGGCATGGACTTTTGAAATGGGCCATGCAATCGAGCAGCGTCGACATCTATACCAATCGCCATGGCAAGTGAGAGCTCGCATGAGATGAAATGAACAATG
The DNA here is from genome assembly GCA_011800825.1 of Fonsecaea pugnacius. NCBI lineage: Eukaryota > Fungi > Ascomycota > Eurotiomycetes > Chaetothyriales > Herpotrichiellaceae > Fonsecaea > Fonsecaea pugnacius. The sequence continues at coordinate 347,389 of WJFF01000008.1, read as the reverse complement.
ACCTGTACAATCCTCACAAGGTTCTTTTCTCTACAGCTTTGCACCCTCAAGCCTAGCAGCTCTCAACTTGACATCCTTGACCTCTTGACGGACGGCCAGGTCGAGCATAATCTCTTCACTACCACCACCGACAACATGAACACGCACATCTCGACCGATCTGTTCGATCCGGGCACCTCGCCCCGTCTTTGAGTAGCCGGCTCCGCCCATGATCTGTTGAGCCTCTCGACACACTTTTTCCAAGCACCTTGTGCTCATCACCTTTAGCAAGGCCGTCATGCCGCCGACATTGACCTCCTTTCCTGTAACGCGTGAAGTTTCGATGATATAGCACAGCTGTTCAAGGAATGCGTGGGCGGGTTCGATCAAGAGTCCGAATTTAGCAATCTTTGCCTTGATGGGAGGATGTTCGATCAGTTTCTTGCCAAAGGTTTCGCGATCGCAGGCGTAATTGTACGCATCTTGGGCGCAGACCCGAGCAAGACGGAGTGAGGCAGTAGCCAGAGATAGACGCTCTGGGTTGAAGTTGGACATGATCATGGGGAATCCGCCGCCTTCGCGTCCAATGAGGTGGTCCACGGGAACCTCGACATCGTCGAAAGTGATGTAAGTTGATCCTAAGAACGTTAGAGTGGGGTGGTAGTTGGGAACAGGGTCAATGTCATACCGCTGGCGTGAACGCCTGTATTCTCCAACCTCCTTAATGTGACGCCCTCTGCCTTCAGCGGGATAACCAACAGGCTGATACCTCCATGTCCCGGTCCACCGGTCCTCACCGCTGCTGTACAATAGTCGCACCAGAGAGCGTTGGTGATCCATTTCTTATTGCCGTTCACGATATAACGATCCCCCCTCCTCTCCGCGGTGGTCTTGATATTGGCTACGTCGCTTCCTCCGTCCGGCTCGGTGATACCCAGACAAAACCTGAGCTCTCCTCTGGCGATCTTGGGCAACCACCTTTGTCTTTGTTCTTTCGTCCCGTAGTGCGCAATAGGCGGGGCGCCGATGGCGTTTCCGCCTGATATACCCCATATTGGACCACACCAGCCCAGACGACTGTTTTCGTCGGCCACGATAACGGAGCACCACGTATCCCATTCGTTGTAAGGTATTCCAGCAGGCAGCTGGACGCCACCCGCATCAGCGGGATCAACGACAGGATGGGTGACCGCGAACCCTAGCTGGCAATGTCGTAGACGGACATGCTCCGGCACTTGGCCTGCCTCTTCCCATTCTTGCGCATAGGGGGCGATCTCAGTCTCGAGGTAGTTGCGGACAAAGGCACGGAGGCGGTGGTGTTTCTCCGTGTAATACGGATTCCCTAGGTCGAGCTGA
>WJFF01000008.1:335569-346014 GCA_011800825.1 Fonsecaea pugnacius | reverse complement strand
CCATTTTTGGAGTTCGATTATGGACTTAGGTCGGCAGCGGAGGCTCAAGCTGCCCAATGTACCACTGGCTACATTTTTATATATGACTTGGGGCGCCTAGGGTAAGACGCGCCACAACCTTGGAAGAAAGACGCGGGGAGAGTGAAACTAACGACGAGCCCGAATCGAGCCTCGGCCGGTTCGGTCTTGGCGGGCTTGGGGGGAGTAAACCCAAATTGGAAAAATACCTTGGTGGTGACATCTTTGGCGCATTTGTGTCGGATATCCATCTCCAACAAGAAAGGCTGCATCATTATAGCCCCGTGTCTTAGCCTCGATCATGTCGACCCTTATGTGCTGACTACTGTGACAGTACTCATCAACTCAGAAAGCGAGTGTCGCCGATGGAGGTGATCAGGTGTTGTTGGTTGCCACCCCAGGCAACGTGAGACGCGGTCTTCAAATATGGAATCTTTCAGAGAGTTCGTTGCCAATCAGGTCTTGGTCAAATCTGGCGATGACTCTGCAGAGGCAACTGAAGATGCTTCCGCCGATGGTACAGACGGGCAGGGCAGCGGACCAAAAACGCCTGCACAGGAAGTTGAGATTGGCAATAACGCCTCTCGCACCCTCGAAGTCAACAAGTCCGGTTCGGACGAGACGGAGAAGGTAGTTCCGCAGAAATATCCTCAGCTGTCCAACAATCCCCCGGAGTCACCGCCTCTGGTGCCAGGCCAGAGAGAGGTTGAGGACGATGAGGACGAATATGATCTGTCCAAGTCTTTTCACCGCACGGCGAGTCCTTCTCCGACAACACTGCAACGCAACAAGGGTGCACTTGTTAGCAAAGTGGGAGAGGAAGGCGTCAGCAAAATGCACAAGTTTACCCTCCACGAAACCGCCAACTATTACTATATCGTTGGTTCGGACCTTTTGGACTCGGCATTCCGGATACTGAAGATCGATCGGACATCAGAACCGGGTGAGCTCAACATTACGGAAGATGACATCGTCTACACCAAAAAGGAGACGCAGCAGATTCTCAATGCCATCGACGAGGGTAATCGAGCAACCGGCGGGCTGAAAATCAAGACCAGCTTCTGGGGCCTGCTAGGTTTCATCCGCTTTACAGCCCAGTATTACATGCTGTATGTGACCAAAAGGAGTCAAGTGGCCATGATTGGGGGCCATTACATCTATCAAATCGACAAGACGGAACTCATGCCTCTGGTAACGGCGGCATCTACACGAACGAAATCGGACCGACACCTCGAAGAAACGCGGTTTATTGGTATCCTGAACAATCTCGATCTCACCAGGTCCTTCTATTTTAGCTATTCATACGATGTCACCCGAACACTACAGCACAATATCATGCGCGAACGGCAAGCACTCCAGGAGGGATTGACGCAGCCTCACAAGCCGGACCACAACGATATGTTTGTATGGAACCACCATCTCTTGCAACCCGCCAAAGAAGTTCTCAAAAACCCGTACGACTGGTGCCTGTCGGTCGTCCATGGGTACGTCGATCAAAGCTCACTGTCGGTATACTGGGGCAGGGTCGTCTATGTGACGATCATTGCCCGTCGATCGAGATTCTTTGCCGGTGCCAGATTCCTGAAGCGTGGTGCCAATGACCTTGGATACGTGGCAAACGATGTGGAAACCGAGCAAATCGTTTCAGAAATGCTAACCACTTCATTTCACGCCCCGGGCCCCGTGCTATTCGCCAACAACAAATACACTTCCTATGTGCAACATCGTGGCAGTATTCCATTGCACTGGACGCAGGACAGCACAGGTGTCTCGCCAAAACCTGACATCCATCTTAACGTGGTGGACCCCTTCTTCAGCGCTGCTGCTCTCCACTTCGATAATCTTTTCAAGCGTTACGGAACACCCATATACGTGCTCAACCTGATCAAGGCCCGTGAACGCACTCCAAGGGAGTCCAAGCTTCTGAAAGAGTATACTCTCGCAGTGAACTATCTCAACCAGTTCTTACCCAAGGACAAGCAGATTGTGTATCATGCATGGGACATGAGTCGAGCATCGAAAAGTAGAGATCAAGATGTCATTGGCAGTCTGGAGGCAATAGCCGAAGATATCCTTCCCAGAACAGGCTTCTTTCAGAACGGCCGTGACGAGGAGTCGGGCCTCCGTCTCCAAACTGGTGTCGCAAGAACCAACTGCATCGACTGTCTCGACCGAACCAATGCCGCTCAATTTGTAATTGCGAAGAAGGCTCTCGGTTATCAACTTCAGGCACTGGGAGTGATTGAGCACCCGTCGGTCGAGTACGACTCCGACGCCGTAAACCTGTTCACCCACATGTGGCATGACCACGGCGATACTATAGCCGTACAGTATGGTGGCTCACATCTGGTTAACACCATGGCCACGTACCGAAAGATCAACCAGTGGACAAGCCATTCGCGCGACATGGTCGAGAGCTTCAAGCGTTATTACAACAACTCGTTCATGGACGCGCAGCGGCAGGAAGCGTACAACCTGTTCCTTGGGAATTATGTCTTCGCCCAAGGCCAGCCCATGCTTTGGGATCTCACGACGGACTATTACTTGCACCACTCCGATCCGCGGTCGATGTTTGGCAAACGGCGGCCGAGTTACCGCCACTGGTACACGGACGAATACCTCGAAACGCCGCAGATCCCGCCATCGCTCTGGCCGCATGAGCTGCGCGACCGACCATTGACATTTTTTGACGATTATTGGGTCGAATACTACCGCCCTCTATCCATTTCGTCATTCCGGAAGCTCTTCTCCTTCAAAATGCGCTCGAATCTACAATATATCCCGATCAGCTCAACTTCGGCCGGAAAATACGACCTTAGCCCGTTTAGGGTGCGGACGGCGAATGATAGCGACGGAGAAGGGCATGAAAAGGGGCAGGTAATTCGGAAGGGCGTCAAGATAGTTGCGCCGTCGGACGATACCACGTCCACGATCGGAGGAGATACGATGGTGTCGTCCGCCGACGGACGTCTGAATTCGGCCACCCCATCAGCAATTGAGCCGACTCCGAAACCCAGCACCCTTGGGCCTTGGCTCGACGCGCAACAGCAGCTTCACAACGCCCTGAGAGGCCGCCGATACACGGGCATCATCAAGGAACCCTCCTTCGAGGTCCAGTCAACTTCAGTGCCCAAGATCCCAAGACTGCCAACCACCACTGGTAGTGACCTGACCACCAGCTCGCTTCTCCTTGGCCCTCCCACAAAAGCCGAACTTGCCCTCCACGCCTTCACATCCCTTATCGAAAACTCTCTCAATCCTCAGGTGCGCCAGTTGGAAGAGTACCAGCGCTACGTGGCACACCCGTCGACTATCCCACTGGTGGTGTCCAGCGACATCGACTACTCCTCGGCGCCGCTCGAATTTCTTGAGTACCTGTCAAAGACCTCCTCCGACCCCGCCGATCACAAAGTCCTCAGGCACTTTGACGATGAGCGCGGTGCGGTGACACTGACGATGGAGGAGAGAGCAGAGGCCAGCATTGATGATTATTTGGAGTATGTGGCGAGTGGGCAGGTGGAGGACCCGCTGACCGTGCTGGAGGAGGACGGTGGGAAGAAGCGGTACAAGGCCTACAGGAAGTGGTTGAGGGGCAAGAGTCTGTTCAAACAGCGGCCGGTGGTTGGCGACGAGATGGAAGGAAACGCTGACGGGCCCGTCGTCGGCTAGTTGGGTGTCCGCGCGTTGTTTGATTCCGATGGCTGTCACCGTACGGGGAGTCGGTAAGAGATGGCTTTTTGGGGGTTGTGAGAATGAACCTTTCTTTTGTTGTCTTGCTCCTTGCGTGATACCCGAATAGATTGACATTCCCCCTGGAAACGGAGGTTCCATAGCGTGAGTTTTTGTTTTGTTCCATGGAAAAGGACCGCGGGTGATATATGATTGAGCACCACGGGAAGCGAGCATTCGCCAATTCCCTCTTTCTTCGCGCATAGCCAGCTACGCGCGTGTTTGGCCAATTTTTGTAAAACAGTATATGTCTCCCCAATGTGATTATCCATGCAACCTTTTTAGTCTTCAAATAACCCAGTCAAATCTCCTTCCTCTCCTAACAATTTCTCCCTGATACCCGCCCAGTCCTCCTTTGCCAGGACGTCCTGCAGCATCTTCACCACGTCTTTGGTTTTCTTCATGATTTCTCGTACCGCCTTCGCCGAGGGCACGTCACTCGTGCCGTCTCTTTCGTCCAAGCAGTTGCACCAGCACGCGACGCAGGCCCGGAGGATCTCGGTCCACCACTTATCCCTAACCCGCGGTGCGCACACGACGACCACCACTTCCAAGACGTTCAGCGAGGCGAGCGCCATCTCCGGCGCCGCCAGGACGAATGGGTCCTTCAGGGCCAGCCGCATCATGGGCAAGAGCGTCTGGAGATGTTTCACGGCGTGGATCCCCATCCGCCTGAATACCGGGGGGATCTGGTTGAGCAGCAAGGTCGTGATCGGGGCGGCGATTGTGTTTGAGAAGGAATCCGTCGAGGAGGACAGGTGGGACAACGACGCCATGATCCCGTGTCTGTAGAGCTTGGTGAGCAGGGCCTCCCTCGCCATCAGGTCCTCGCCCATATTCCACGTTGGTCCAGCGCCGGGTTTCTTGCCCGTCGAGATGTCAATTCCCTCGGTGGTGGCCACTTCCAGTCTGATGAAATTTGCATCCACAAGGGCCAGGTAAGCCGGATACAGCTCCCTCAGGACCAGCAGACTGTCGGCCTCGGGCGTCAGAGTCGGCAGCAGCAGGAAATTCGTCTTGAGCGCGTCGACGAATACATCCGTCAACCCGGTCCGTTTCAACATGTCGCTCTGCGTCGAGACGAGTGTCGTGCAAAGCAGACGCAGTAGGAGACAGCCGTCGGATTTGTACGTGGGCGATGCGTCGTCGATCATGTTGAGAGTAGGCGGAACGAGGAGGTGGAAGTGGGCTTCTATCGTAGACTTGCGCACCGGCTGTGGGAGACGCATATAGCTTTGTAGGACATACTTCAGCAGGGGCGCAGTGAAGGGCGCTCGCTTCCATGGTTTCTGGATCTCTTCCTGTTCATCGTCGTCTAGAGGTGAAAGAAAACGTGCCCCGCCTATCGATGGCGGCGGTCCTGGTACGAGGGACTTGCGGCCCGTGGAAGTCAACTGCGGGTGTTTTGTGTTGGTGAACAGCGGTTTGATGACTTGGGTGAGAAGGTCGAGGAGTGCGGCTGAGAGGTGGTCGTGGTCTTCATCGGATGTGATGCCGGAGATGATGGAATGAGCTTGTTGGCGAAGGACACCAGTCTGCGGTCGCTCATTCCCCGGATCGAGTGAGAGAATCTCCAGGATTTCGCTTCTATCCATGTTTGCAATGATCTTTCGCCGGGTAGGGGAATGAAGAGGGAAGAGAATTCAGTTGGCAAGGCACGCAAGGCTGCCATGTCGAGATCGCAGCCAATCAGAGCTCAGTATGCACAGCCTCGTGACCGTGGGTTTTCTAAGCATCATCAACAGGCTGTTGGTTAGACACATTGACCATCAACTGGCCATTTTGGATGGGGAATTGAATCTCATCTGACTGAAGTAATATCTTTTACACTGAATCTCAACAATTCGCGTTCTCGAAAGTCTCAGATCGCGGCCAAACCGTACTAATGCTTTTGGTTGTTAAGGCAATATCCATCTCACGGTCTCTAGGCTACTCCATAGCATGCCCATCTCACTCTTATCCTACCCTCCCTACACAAAGGTACATTCATTCTACCTCCGCATATCGATCCTGACGCCGGCGATGCTTGTCCAAATGGGCATCTCTTAAAGCGTAATATCAGCCAAGGCCCACAATCCACGGCAAGATTATCATTGGGCTTCGTTGAAGGTTCCTTTTCCGCCCTCCGCGTCCCCATCTCCCAATCGCAAGGAGCCAGATGTGGGCTGAAGATAAGGAAAGGAAAAGCGCCGCGACAATTGGATAATGCAATGACTTTTGTCAAAGGCTCAAAGGCTCAAAGCTTCCACAGCTGCATCATGCCCTAGCTCACTGCATTTACTCACTGTTGATAGGCGTCTCCCCGTTACGTTTTGCGATTTGACATGGGATTTTCAGACGACCCAATCCGACCATCACCAATGCATCTGTCCTTATGCTGGCCAGCTCGAGGGATGTGTGAACTGTCCGGGCGTCCGTACCTGGGATGGGGCGTCTCATGGATACGTTTCGTCGTTGACTAAGTGCATTTCTCACATGTCTTTTTGTATTCTCTCATAACTAACCTTGTCGGATTTCCCCAACCTGGACACTTACTGTCTTTTTTCTTCTGAAGACAATGGCGTCAGACTGTTGATATTTATACTAGACCAACGAAGGAATTTATATGGCTTTGCCGCCTGACGAGTCATGCGAAGATATAGTTCCACCGGTAAGTCTCGAATGGCAAAGTGTCTCTGAAGGATTTCTGCTCACGAAAGCGGCTCTGTAGAAGAGGACCACGACCATCGACGGCGTTCAGTGGCACTGATGAACGCGGAAATCCAGCCACAGGAAGCCGATGAGCACACGGGGCTTCTGCCCAAGAAGCGCCATGATGAAGAGCAAGCACCCAGCCATCAGGAAGGCGAGCTGCTCGATATCCTCCCCGAAGACGACACCCCGACACGGAGGCTCGTTCTTCATGAATTCTGGGTCTTATTCCGAGGCTCTATACCTGTCATTTTGGCCTACTCGCTCCAGAACTCGCTCCAAACAGTGTCAATCTTAATCGTTGGCCGGGCATCACCACAAGACCTCTCCACTGCTGCCTTCTCCTACATGTTCGCCATGTGTACGGGCTGGCTGATTGGTATGGGAGGATCGACTGCTCTGGATACTCTGGCGAGTTCCACTTTTACCGGAAGCAAGAACAAGCATGACTTGGGCATCCTGCTGCAACGGGCCTTCATCGTCCTGACTCTGTTCTATGTCCCAGTCGCCATCCTTTGGCTGTGTTCGGAGCCGGTGTTTAAAGCTCTGGGTCAAAGCCCCCAGCTGTCACACGACAGCTCTAAATTCCTGAGTTGTTTGATCCCCGGAGGGCTGGGATACATATACTTTGAGACGATGAAGAAGTACCTCCAGGCTCAAGAGATCATGCGACCAGGGACCTACGTGCTTTTGATCACTTCTCCAATCAGCGCCTTGCTGAATTACCTGTTTGTCTATGTGGCAGGTTGGGGCATCTTTGCGGCGCCGCTCGCAACTGGAATTGGCTACTGGCTTTCGTTTCTGGGCCTCGTGATCTATGCCAGATTTGTGGCTGGCGGTGAATGTTGGGGCGGTTGGACCAAGAGATGCCTTCAGAACATGGGTGTCTTTGCCAAGTTGGCCTTCCTAGGCGTGATCCATGTCGGGACCGAGTGGTGGGCTTTCGAGATTGTGGCATTGGCGGCTGGCCGACTCGGAGAAATTCCTCTCGCATCCCAAAGTGTCATCATGACAGCAGACCAGGTCATGAACACCATCCCCTTTGGCATTGGAGTTGCCGCCAGTGCACGGGTTGGTAACATGCTCGGTTTACGCACTGCCAAGGGAGCTGCACGATCAGCCAACGTGGCCGCCTGGCTGAGCATGTTCATGGGAGCTGTCGTGTTAGCCATTCTGATGGGCACGAAGAACGTCTTTGCCAAGATCTTCAACGACGACGAGCGGGTGGTCAAGCTTACCGCTGACGTCTTGCCGTACGTGGCTCTATTCCAAATCGCGGATGGATTGAATGGCAGCTGTGGCGGATCGCTACGAGGCATGGGCAGACAGCATATTGGAGCTGCCGTTAATCTCGTCAGCTACTATTGCGGCGCTCTTCCCCTGGGCATCTGGCTTGCTTTCCATGGCTGGGGTCTCCCGGGGCTCTGGGTCGGTCAGTGCATTGCGCTGTATCTAGTAGGCATTGCCGAGTGGGCGATTGTCGCGTTCAGCAACTGGGAGCACGAGGTTGACAAGGCTTTTGCCCGGATGGACAAGGACGAGCTAGTGGAGGGTGGCCATGCAACGGGGTCTGTGCCTTCTTCGCCTGCGGGAAATGGCGCTTCAATGAGTGAATGATAAAATAGTGCATGATAATCCAAAGATAGATAGGTACCCTAGGAGGTAGATGATCGTAAAAGTATTACATAGATCTGGTTTCTGATCTTGAGCATAGATATGGACATGCTCCCATCGCTGGCCCGTATTGGCAATACAAGCTTCCTTTTTCGGTTAGCGTCGTTTCCCCCCGCCCACTTCAATTGAACGTCGGACCAAAAAAGAACTGCGCATGATACGAGATTCTCTCTTCCTTTCATTCCCACTGATAAGCATCCCGCCTTGCACAGTGACTTGCGTCACGCCTTCAATAATGACACACAGCATTCGCTCACGGCCTTCTCTCTTCTGACACGTCGCCGGCCAAGTCCACCTGCCTTCCCCTCGCATGGACTTGTGCGCTGTTTACCGGAGCCATGCATGTGGCTCCCCTCGTCTTGCTCACCGGTTCTTTGTTCTCCTTCTGTTGATGGGCCAACCACCCCCGCGATATGCTCGAGAAATTGTCCAGGCCAGCTCCAAGGACCCAATGTAGCTTCCCAAACCGCTGGTCTCGGCCTCGATGAGTGTTCTCATGCTGTCATGATTTGGCAATTCCTCATGTCAACGCTGCGGGGCCTGCATTGATAGGGAAGCTTCTGTCGTGCCCGGAAGACTCCCGCGCCCATTTTCATGCTTGGGGGTTTTAGGTAAGAGGACAATGCAAATCTGCATCATTGGACACGGTTCTGGGTAAGGCGCATTGACCTGTCGGAGCTGGGAGCTATCTGCAGGAACTCACGGGCTGAGAGCTCCTACCTAGCTCGTGGGAAGAAACAACAACAAAAAAAGCTGCTTACGCTTGAGCTCCCAAATTTCTGCCTCGGGGGATTTTTTGCTTCTCAAAAAGATCTCTCTTTACTCGTCGCTGCTTGAATCTTCGTTGTTGCGTTGGAACGAGTTTGACCAACCTGACCATCAAGGCCAACAAGATGCTAATCAAGGCCTTTGCCCTACTGGCATGTGCCAGCTGCGCGCTCGCTCATGGCGACCACGACCACGATCAAGCTCCCATTGAAGGACCGCACAAGTCGCTGTGGTACAACACCCTGCCAGGTGACGGTGGCACACAGGTGAGCATCCATATAGGGAAAATGAAGTTCCTAGGACAAGTCCATTGACACTCTCGAAACCCAGGCCGACTCTGTCTTCTCGGGCATCTCGACCTTCGGCCGCCTCCCCTATTTTCCCTGCTTGACCAGCGACGAGGAGAAATATGACATTGCATTTCTTGGTGCGGTTCCAATCTTTGATTTCTGGAGTTTCTCTCTCTCCAAACAATACAAGAACCTGGAAGAGCTAATTTTTGCGTCGGGTGGTGACAACAGGCGCACCATTCGACACGGGCACTTCGTACCGACCGGGAGCGCGGTTTGGACCCAGCGGGATCAGGCAAGGTTCTCGACGCCTCAATCTCTAGTACGTCCTTTTTTTCGTCCCTGCTCAAAGGCTTACTTTGCGACATCGAATGTCACAAAAGGCTCACGAAAGCTGGGATTTAGCGGCGGGTATAATGTGTACGTTTGGCCAGAAACCACTTTCCTCTTCCCATTTCCTCCCACTCCCTTTTCGTCCAATGGGACCTGCGATACTCAGATATGCATGCTGCTGGGAAAACATCGTGGGATGAAAAAGAAAGACGAGGAAACAGACCAGAGACATGAGTTCGCAGAAAAAGAAAAAGGCTGACAATTTTGGGGGGAATGAACCCTATACAATACAAACAGACCCATGAAAGCCAACCCTTTCAACTTCTGGGGCAAAGTCATTGATTGCGGCGACATCCCAGTCACTTCGTGAGTACAATCCTCCCCTGCCTCGCCCTGTCGCGCCTGACCCTTGCACCACGAAACTGTTGGTATGTTTTTCTTGCACATAATACTGACTACGGCGGCGGCGACGTCCACAAAAAGATATGACAATCACTATGCCCTCCAGCAGATCGAGGACGGACACAACACGCTGCTCATGCGCACGCCGTACACGGCGGCGCAGGAACCGGGCATCTCCAAGGCGGGCAAGACGCTGCCGCGCATCATCACGCTGGGGGGCGACCACACGATCACGCTGCCGCTGCTGCGGTCGATCAACAAGGCGTACGGCCCCATCAGCGTGATCCACTTCGACTCGCACCTCGACACGTGGAAGCCCAAGGTGTTTGGCGGGGCGCCGTCCAAGCAGGCGGCCATCAACCACGGGACGTACTTTTACTGGGCGTCCGAGGAAGGCCTGCTGGCCAACGACAGCTCGATCCACGCGGGGATCCGCACGACGCTGTCGGGCCCGTCCGACTACGAGAACGACGGATACTGCGGGTTCACGCGGGTCGAGGCGCGCGAGATCGACACCATCGGCGTCGAGGGCATCATCCG
>WJFF01000008.1:308368-319113 GCA_011800825.1 Fonsecaea pugnacius | reverse complement strand
GGTTGGAACCCCCCAAGGAATCCCCGATGAAAAAAAAAGGAAAGAAACATGCACTAGAAAGGACGCCCGGAAGAAGGAAAAGGAATGGGAAACCGAGGAAATCACTCTTTGACCGGTTTTGCTCACAAGTCCTGGCATGAACCAACAGCAACCTACGACCTCGAACAAATCCACTTCATCATCAACACCAGCACGGTCGTCCACGTCTCGTTCAACACGCCCGACTCGTCGAATCCGTTCCCGGTCACGTTGCCCATGGTCGGCGTGGCGGCGAGCTTCGAACACCCGTCGGCGTCGCTGGGCGAGCCGCTCGACATCTACCTGCACGGCTACGTCAGTTCGCGGCTGATGAACCTGTCGCGCAATGCCGCCCAAGCCGCGCCGGATTCGACTTCTCCTCCTGCATCCACGGCTGGTAGGGATGAAGGAGGAGGGACGGCGCAAGGCCTGCCCGTGACCATCTCCGCCACGCTCGTCGACGGCCTCGTCCTGACGCTCACGCCTAACACACACGACGTCAACTACCGCTCCGCCACCTTGTTCGGGTACGCCAGCCTGGTGACGTCGCTCGAGGAGAAGCTCTGGGCCATGGAGCAGGTCACCAACTCGGTCGTGCGCGACCGCTGGCGCCACACCCGCGTGCCCCCGGATGGCGCTGAGATGCAGAGCACCAGTATCCTGAGAGTCAAGGTCGTTGGGGGCAGCGGCAAGGTCCGCGTCGGCGGGCCGAGAGACGAACTGAAGGACTTGAAGAGGGACGACGTCCGCGACAAAGTCTGGACCGGCGTCATTCCCGTGTGGAAGTGTTTCGGTGATCCCGTCGAATACAGAGGCGTCGTGCAAGGGGATGGCAAGGAGAACCGGGTCGATAGTGTGCCCGAACATGTGAGGGAGTTTGCGAGGGAGATGAGAGAGCAGAACGAGAAGTATGCACGGGCGGCTGTGGTGGATACGAGCCAGGATTGATTGAGTAGCCAAACGCTTATTATCTTCTTTATGGCGATCCAAAGACGGCCAGTCCACCATCATTCCAACCGAGGCGAGAGGGATGAATGAGAGAAGAGTTCGAGTCGTCAAGGGATAGTAGTAGTCGAGTGTTCATTCCGCTTGCTAAGATAGAAAGTACTTGTCTCAAGCAGCGAGTCACTGTCTCCCTCATCCAGCTCAACGCAACGGAGTTCCGTCCGTCAGGGCCACCTTTGGGATTGAAATGATGCCCATCAATCAGAAATTTATCCCTTGAATAGATCCCCCTGTTTATTGAATGCCTCAACCACTTCCCCTCTCCTTCTATCACATCATGCAAGGGAGGCCCGGGTTCGGTTCATGAGGGGCTCGAGTATTGAGACGAGTAATCTTCTGGAAGCCCTCCTCTCTGCTGGCTCTGCACATGTCGTGTAACTCGGGGAACCCCGGTAATTGAAGAGATGCCAATCAAGGTGCGGTTGAGGGTGTGCCATGAGCCTGAAAAGGAGCCCGGGCCCGATGCCCACGCCGTCGGATCAACCCGAGGAATGGGAACACGGACATTTGCAGACACGTCTTTGTAAGAGGCGGTAAATGTGTCTCGTTTGTGTCAACGGTCCCACAGTTTCAGAAGGTGGTGCCATGAGAGAGTCGTTGGCCCGGTTGTGTTGGAAATTGTATCCTGAGGATCGACTTTGTCGGTCCCAAGGACAGGGTTGATATTTGGTCGATCCTGTTCACCGAATAAGAAGAAGGGCAAGTTGTGATCCCTTGTGTTTGTGAATGAGCACCACCTCGCAGGCAAGGCATGGCATGGCCGACATCCTCTTCAACACCGCAACCCTCCCATTGTCTCGTTTTGTACGGGGCGTGTGCGTCGTGAACAATGGATGGACCCTCGGTTTGACATTTTGAAAGAGCTCCGCATACTAGGCATTCTGCCATCACCTCTCCATTGCAGCTTGTCTTCACCGTTCCTCACCAAGGCAACCTGCGCGCCACGACACCAAGTCATGGCCTGATCCTCCATCCCTCTATTATCTCTTTCCTTTTCGTCGGTTCGCGGTTTGTCTTTTCCTTCCTACTCTCATTCACATCCAGCTCATTAGTCACTCCTTTTGTACATGTCTTTGTCGGTGCGCGGTAAACGAAAATTGGTCTCTCCGCTGTTCAAACGAATCGACGAAGTGGACAAACTGGCGCAGTCAGCTCTACCTCACTTGCGCATGTGTATATCTGAACAACTCGATCTCAAAGGCGTCCGTCCGAGCACCAAACAAGGCCATCTCGCTTACAACTCCCGAGAAACCCTCAGTCCTACCCTTCCGCTGCCAACAAGTCAATGCCATCACTTCGAAAAGTCAAGACTGCCACAATGAACATGTTTCGCTCGGGCCGCAAATGGCTCAAAGGAAAGCTGCGAGGACGACTCGAAAAAGCTCCGAAAGAGAGAAAACTCGTCATCGTGAGTTGAGGATGACAAGCCGTCTGCAGAACGAGTTACTGATATGTACCGACTGAAGGGTCATCCAACTGATTTTCGACGTGAGAATATCACCTTGGGAACAGACGTTGACGGGTACAAGCCTCCGAGACGAACCCTTTTCCTACGGAACATTTGCTGATGTGTGATCTGTCAGAAACGCCGTACTCGTGGAACAGGCCCGAGAAGATGCCCAAGCGATGCACGTTGCCTCGAAGACACGAACCCCAGACAACACAGCGGGATAGAAGTACAACAGGCACAACACAGAGGATTCTTCAGCCAAACGAAGAACATCAATGCTTCGAGGTCACGGTGAGAATGAACTCAAAGCAACCGACATCTGCTGAGGAGGATAGCAGATTGTAAACATGTGCATGTACTCAAAGAGCTCACTGCTGGTCAGCTTGTGGTTTTCTGAGCTGTAATGCCGAGCAAGACCTTGGATAGGCTGATTCAAACAGGATAAGGGTACAAAGTTTTGTGGTGGCACTCAAATGATGAACATGGGCACTTCCTCGAGTCGCGATTTCTTGTCCTGTTCCTTTCCCTTCAACTCGGGTTTTCCATTTGACTGTGGCGCTGCTCTTGATCTGCCTGCTCCACTAGAAGAGTCATGCACTGTTGCTATTGCGCCAGAATCATCATCGAGATCCACGACAAACTTGCGCGCCGTGGAACGCTCATTTGAGCTGCCGCTAACTACAGGTTGTCTGTGCTGTCTGACACTGTGGTGGGATATTCGAGACGTCGATGCGGCTGTCAGACCGTCCTGCAAAGTTCCCTGCTTTTCCATAGACCCTAAGGTCGAGAGGCGGCTGGAATTGTCATGTTTTGACGATGTACGTCGTCCGTGAGCATCCTCTTCGACCAGATTGCCAGTGTTGTCTTTGCTGTTCTGCATTCGAGCGAGACCCATGCCAGCCTTTGTACTGCTCGAAATTCCCTCCAAGCCAACGAGAGATTTCTTCTGTTGGCTGCCACTCGCCATCAGCGGGGCGAGACTGGTGCCGGTCCACAAGTCGTCGACCTTGTCTTCGCTCTCCTCATCTTCGAGGGTTGGATCTCTCAGGACTCGTCGTAACGTCTCTTTCTGCTTGTTTTGCAAGGCGACCGATTTGAGTCGCCTCTTTGTCCTCTCGGACATGGGCGATGTAGGTTCAGGAAGGGGTTTCGGAGCTGCTTCTCGTGCTTGTTTGATCAATCGCTTGTACTCGGCATGGTGCAGATGTGCGGTATATGACTGTGCGACCGTTTGGAACTCGTCTTCCACCATAATGTAGATGTCGTCCCCATCGTATCCTTCCCGCATGAGCCTGGATGGCTGTGAGAACAAAGCTCTGCACGAAATCGACCAGCATCACTCACTCTGTGGACGGAGGGCCACGAATAGGAGATGAAGAAGGAGCTCTCCCTAAGTATACAACTGTCAGTTGCGATTTATTCTATTCCACCTCATTTCTCTGTTCTCCCGGGGAAACACACGATCTGGATCTGTCAAGGGAGTCGGCTTGCGAGAGCGACCCCGGTCAATCGCATGCGCGTTACCGGCCGACGACTTGTCGCTGCGCGATGGGGAGGATGCTATCTCGTGCTTGATCCGAGACGCAGTGGCCACCCGTGCTTTCTTTGCTGGCGGGAGATGGTCAACCGCCCAGGGCAACATGCGGGCCATGGTTCTGTGGTTCTGAAGGATTGCAGCCTGGAAAAAACTTAATGCGCAGGAAGCTCAAGGGGGATTTGCCCGTTGCGGATTGCTGTGTCTCAAAAGCAGTCTACTCGTATGCATGTCTGCCTTCTCGGTTGGAGGTGAAACTCGGAGGCAGTGAGTAGGTCGTCACAGCTAGAAAGTGTGAACAAACCGCATGTGGGATTTGAGGGTTAGGGAGACTGCAACAGCGGCTGAAACGAAGTGCCCCGCTACGCACCCTCACCTCGAGGTACATATGTACGTTTCAT
This sequence comes from Fonsecaea pugnacius, assembly GCA_011800825.1. Taxonomy (NCBI): domain Eukaryota; kingdom Fungi; phylum Ascomycota; class Eurotiomycetes; order Chaetothyriales; family Herpotrichiellaceae; genus Fonsecaea; species Fonsecaea pugnacius. The sequence goes on along the minus strand of WJFF01000008.1, from coordinate 314,705 downwards.
CCGTCAAACAGTCTCTTTCAAGAGCTGAATGCACAGCCATGCCGAGTACACAAGACGCCGATAGCTCCTGAGCGCAATTCTTCAAGGCCATCGCAATGAAGTGATTATACAAGAAACTTTGATATTTTGAGGTGCCCTTTTTGCAGCCTCGAAATGTATCTAATCAGCCCAGGGTATCATTTTCCACTCACGCAGAGTGCTCATAACCCATATTGTCGCCATCAACTCCATGTAAACGTGGTCGGTCATGTTCTATCCCGTCCGCCCAAATGCATGTCGTAGAATATCTGAAATCTGCATGCGCAACTTGTAATGCAACCCCGCCGACAGAACACCGTCGTTGTATGACCAATATCCTCATTAATCAAAGCTCCTATGCCTCGCCAGGTTTCTTCGAATTGCAGCTGACAATCTTGACTTTGTCCGCGTGGAACTCTTGACCGCCATCACTCTTGAACTTGACGTCCTTAACGAGGAAAGTCCACACATCGTCGCAGAATCGATAGGTCTCCAGGTGGCCCTACGCAACTGTCAGCAGATCCACCGTGGAATCGTCAATCTGATGCCGACCTTGAACGTCAATCTCGATTTGACCTTCTCTGCTAATGTCTCAGCGATTGCGCGATCGAAGTTGCTCAGGATCTTCATAGCCAGTTGGGGTTCGATTCGGCCGTCATTGATGAGATCGTCAATGGTATCGATAAGCGCCTCGCCGATGCTACATAGACTGTCAACATCTCTTCCAGCTGCTCTTCTTGAGTGACCCGCTGGGCAGCGGGGATATAACAACTCAACAGTCGCTGTGTCGCAAAGAGCAACCTACCTACTACCCCGGTACAGCTCGTAATACTGCTGCGTCGCCATCCTTGTTGCTCTCGTGGTCTCCTCTGTATGGCTCAAATTTTGGATAATCCCTGGAGAGTATTATCGACCCAGGAGTTCCTCCTGCAACGAGATAGACCAGAGATGAGGCGAGAGTGAATGCGGTGGGGATGGACGAGATAGATGGAGTAGAGAAGTAGCCCGGATTGCCTGGCAGCCTAGGAGGCGAGGTGGGTCTAATCGGTGAATATCATTGGCTGGAACATAATCTCCGGACTTGGCATCTATGAGGTACATGATTGGACGATTCCTGCTTCAGTCGTCACCCCGCAATACCTTCTGGGGCTACCTGGGGCTACTTGGGCTACACTACAAGGTAATAGTACTGGGTGAACCTGCAGGTCTCCCATTCTTTCGCAGCCGATCTGGGGCTGAAAGTATTTCCCAGTTTGAGTATCTGCGATAATGAAACAACAGGCTCTAGCCCTGTCCACGGCTATTTGCTGTGGCCGGCGACATGTGTTGAAAAGTACGATGAGCCAGCATCGCTTCACGTCTTCTTCGTCGAGTACTAAGAAGGACCCCGGGGACAAATCAGATAATGCAGTGGACACCGCGAAGAAGAAAGAAGCGTTAGACAAGCTGAAGAAGACACACAAGAGTATGGCTGACGCCGATGAGGAGATGCGGCAAGCTATGGAGAATCTAGCAGGAGATGGGGGAGAAGCTGGACTCGAGCTCGAGGACGGCAAACCTGTTGCCATGAAGAGGGGCGTGCGAGACAATATGTTCAGATATATCTGAATATGGTGGCTAAAACCGCAAACGACATGATCGAAGTCTTCATAAACGCCATGTGTTTGAGACCAAGTTTCTGATGAAGCTCGGACTCGGGTATCGTGCAAGCTGAACAACGAAATTTGCCGAAGCTCAACAACCAGCAAAGAAACAAAGCGCCATCCTAGCCGTACAAGTTGTTGATATCACGAACAAGAGCGTCCACGGAGCTCCCTCCTGGACAATCGTACCACTTTCCGCCATCACGGATGCATCGAACCTTGTCTGCGAGCCTGACTGTGCAACTCTTTGTCACATTGTTCTCTTGACTCCTTTCGATGCTGGCTCGAAGCAGATCGATCCCTTCTCCCTCATCGTCACTGATACATGAATTGAGCTGTTGGAAGTCGAGACCATGTTCCATGGCACAGCTCTGGACAAGGTCTCGCTTTGGGATATCTGGATACTCGGAGATCATGCAGTTGGCAAATCCGAGCCAGAGTTTGACTTCGGGATAGACTTTAGCTGCGCAAAGGAGGATGATGTTGCCCAGGCACTCGCCTGGTCCATGTTTACATGAAACCGCGTCGGAATGAGGATCGATACTGTGGCAGAGTGAGCGATGACTCATTTTCAGGCCGAGAATAGGACGACATACCTTCCAATGAATGACATTGTTAAATTGACCTTCTCATTCACTTGGATCATCGTGGGCACTATCAGCTCGCGCAGGCAATCCCGTGCGTCCGGACATTTTGACATGACATGTATTTCCAGCGCGACTTTGTCTCTTGAGCCCGCATCCTCCACGATGTCTGATGATCCTCGGGATAAGGTTGGGTCATAGTGGTGGTGGCAGACGAAGGTGGTGCGGAAGAGGGAGAAAATCACCAGTATCGTGAGGATGGCTGGTATGACCCTTCTCACGAAGAAAGGTCGTCGGGGACCATGCTGGTCGGGGAGAGCATGAGCCGTAGACTCGGCGTGTTTGTGTAGCGGGAGCTTTTCCTCGGAGTGCGGCGGCTCGAGAATCATAATGGGGATAAGTGCCTTCAGTGTACCGAGTATACTATACTATTAGCGTGAGGGATGCGGTCGGATGCAAATGGCTTTCGCAGGTATCGTTATGTCGAAAGATGAGGGGGGAATACCGGGTTGCCTTGGCAAATCTGCTCGCCTGTAACCCCGTAGCGGGTGGCCTGCAGGGGCTTGTGCAGTGGAGTGGCAGGTACCGATGCACCATCCGGAGTACTCCGTGGCACAAGTGCCAGACAGGCGTCTGCCTGATGCGACAGGTTTGCGAGATGATGGCGGCTTCATTTTCTCGATATGATGATATTACAACCCTCCTTGATAGATTACCGTGACAGATTCAACATCCTGTTTTCCTGTGTACCTAGGTAGTCCCTATCAGGGTGGGGGACGGGGGGCGCATGCTTCTAAAGGTACATGTACATGTATATTCCGTAGGTACATTAGGTATGAGACAGGTACCTGCCGGTGCTACCAAACTGCCTAAGTCACCTACGGTAGGTGCCTAGGTAGGAAAGTGCCGAGTCCTTCCTCCTCCCAAGCTGTACTCGGTACGAGTCCCTCGTCACTCACTGCCTGTCTACCACCTCCAATAATACCTAGGTAACCTTCCAGACTAGAATCCAACCCTGCCGTTATCGCAGGTCCAATTAGGCAAAATAGGTCACCTCGATTCATTTGAGGGGGTTCTTTACGTAGTACCTCCCTCTTTGCGGCCCATAGCGAGCTCCGAAAAGCGGTCGTAGCCCTACCTTAAGGTAACCTGCCATGTGGCAGCGCAGTCAAGCGCAGTCTAGAGTATAGCAGACAATGTCAATTCGCCGGTCTAGCCCCCCCATTTTCTTTTCCCACCCACGCATCCCCTCCCAAGCCTCATTCACTAGCCACTGCATCTTATGCACAACAACCTCCTCCAGTTGGTCTCCGCCAAAAGCCTGTGCGCCTAAAGATGCCCTGAAACCTTTTTCAGATGGTTGCTGATTCGCACTCGAAAAAAAAAACCCGAAGCTTGAGGCTGACTTTTTCCACTTCCCCCTTCAAAATCCCAGGGTCACATTCCGACTCCCCAGCGTCACATCTGAACCACGAGATATAGCGATCGAAACCTGTTCTTTACGGGGACAGTCTTCTTATCCAGGCCTGTTTCATCCATGAATCTTCACGATCTCGCTCCCGCAGCTTGATTCTCGAACTGACCTTGAAGATTTGAAAGATTTCGACGACCCAGACACCCTGCTGCTACTCGTAGATCGCCCCCCGACTCATCCTTCGATGCTGACTTGGTCGCCTCGCACGTGAGTGTACGGGAGTATCAGTTTGTGTACCTGTCAGCGAGTCGAGCTTGCCAAACCCCCAATCCGCCACCTGACAATGTCGGAGCAAGCCTCACATCGATCGGCCAGCAATGGAAGCCCGCCCCCAGATGATCTCGAGCACGAACTCGATGCCTTTGTACAGCCGCTGCTTATTGATGATAACGTGGTACACAGCCTGGCATATAAGTTCTCCAAGGTATATGGGGAGCTAGCCTTATGCTCCGAAGAGCAATTTCTACCTACTCCCGTCACCAAATTGCCCACTGGTCAAGAGACTGGCCAATTCCTGGCCATCGATGTTGGAGGCACCAACCTTCGAGTTGCATTCATCGAATTGCTGGGCGACGCAGAAGAGCTGCTGCCTACAGCCAACGGAGTGGAACGATCACGTGAGACGATTCGGAATGCTCAACGTCCTCGTGTGCGACGGACGTTGGAGAAGGCATGGCCCATCGGAGAGCATTTGAAGATGGACAAGACAGAGGACCTCTTCGCCTGGATTGGCGACTGTATAGCAGAGGTCGTGGGGGATCGATTGACTTCGGACATGGGCAAGGTGGATGTTCCAGACGAGCTCCCAATGGGCATCACTTTCAGCTTTCCCATGATGTAAGTCCAGAAGGTGCATGGAAAGCTCCAATCACTGACAAGGAACCCAAGGCAAACCGAGTTATCCGCTGCGACGTTGATGCCTATGGGGAAAGGTTTCACTATCAGTTCTGATCTTGACCTTGGATCTACTCTATTACAAGGCTATGCCCGCCACACCCGCCGACAGTCTCCCACAAGCTCGTCACCAAAAGCAAAGCGGAGGAAGCTCGGCCCACTTCCCCGGCTCAAGATCACTGCCATCACCAACGACACGATTGCCACTCTCGCTTCCCTGGCATACACTGTCAAATCCCTCCCCAACTCCCGGGTCGTCGCTGGAATCATTGTCGGCACAGGGTGCAACGCTACGATTCCCATGAAGTTCTCAAGCTTGGGCGAGGCTAAAGTCGAACCCATTAGAAAGAACAAACCTCATGCTACCGAGACGGTCGTGAATACTGAGATCACAATCGCTGGTGCTTGTGGCCCTTTGCAAGATATTACAACTGAGTGGGATCGTCAATTGGACCTGGCGTGTGCGCGACCGGGCTTTCAACCTTTGGAATACATGACTGGAGGCCGATACATTGGAGAGCTGATTCGCATTATTTTCTTTGACTACATGACGCGTGCCCACAAACCACCAGTACCAGCAGCGTCTCTTCCCGCCACGATTGTACACAGCTATAGTTTTAGCACCACCTTTGTGAGTGCCGTCGTTGCTCGAGCCCGGTCAGATTCAGAACTGGCAGGCGAATTAAAGCGTCGCATTCCTCCTCCCGAATCTTCGAACTGGGGATGGACACCGCATTCGGCCGGCGCACTCCGCAAAATTGCGCAGCTGGTTCAGGTTCGGTCTGCCGGGCTTATTGCAGCCGCTACGGTCGGACTTCTGGCTACTGTGGGCGAGATCGCACTGACAGAGCCCGGCAGCCCTGCGTCGGTTCCTGATGGGATGGTCTTGACCGACAGTAAGCCAGCATCCCCCAGGTCAAGCGTACCTTCTCTTCCACAACGTGACGCAAGAGATGGACTATCGCCCGCCCCTGGAGCAACGGCGTGGAAGTCAGGACCCGAGGAACTGGTAATCGCTTATACCGGGGGTATCATTCAACACTATCCCAACTTTAAGGAACAATGCCAACGATTTATCGACCGGCTGGTGATGAGAGCAGGTCCTCAAGACGGCGGTAAGAGTGTGTTCTTAAGAGAAGCTCGGGATGGCGGCATCATTGGCGCTGGTGTCCTTGCAGGGATGGAGACTCAGGAACGGGGCTTGTCATGACAAGTCTAGGCCTTGACGGGTGCGACATGCTCGTCGCACTTGGGTATGCTATTGCGACTTTTGGTTGTGGCCAGCAGAATGTAGGCCACTGCCTACCTTTTCGATTGAACAGATGAGACGATTGATCGACAGGAGACAAGCCTTGAGGATTCGTGGGAAAACCCCGGGGGTTCAATAATAGGGGAAATTGTGAACTCGAAGCACGCATGATGCAGGGTCACCCCCCTGCGTTTGGGAGGACTGTGAAAGGAGCTGCTGGACCGTTTAAGAAGCCTCGGGTCCAGTAGTACGGAGTACCATAAACGAGGTGGTTCCTCAATCTGTCACGGAACCCCTCGTACAAACACTCCGTGCGACGGCGAGTGATGCTGACGCAGACATGCTCGTACCGAGTACTCGCACACACTTGGACACTTAGCGAAAGGAAAATTGGCCTCGTGGATTGGTGGCGAGGCAGGTTAGTGGGTTCCAAGGGCGCAGGCACGCAGGCTTCAACCCCGCGAGTTTTAACCGA
>WJFF01000008.1:285614-308318 GCA_011800825.1 Fonsecaea pugnacius | reverse complement strand
CAATGAAGGGGTCCCACGCAGGACTTTGGAGACCTCAGTGCGCAACCAAGTGTATTTTGAGGAACAAAGGCGTACTGAGTACATACCTTTTCGGTACCAACATACATAGACTTCTAACAAAGGAGAGAGGTCTGGCTGGGTAATCATCGATTTGACTGATGATTACTCGAAAGAGACTCGATGTCATCAGATGAATCATGACCTCCCGAGTCTGAAACGGAATGACCCCGGAGGCCACGACTCGACAACTTTTGGAGATCTCCAGCCGTTCTCAGCGGCCGCCAGACATGAGTGGCTACAGTGCTGCATCAAGCTTGGACCATCTCTTGTGTGTCTGTGTGTTCAATGCGCTGAACGGGCCATCTCTGTGTTGCCGAGATGTATCCATCAAACCGCTGTAGGTCTCAGGGTCCAGGCCGAATCGAGGCATTCTGATGGTGCTCAATGGTTGCTCCGGACGAGGTGGAAATATTCCGTCCAAACTATAAGAGGTACAGCTCGGCTGTGTGACCGGACTCGATGCTGTACTGGCTGAGGAAGGAATGCGTGAACCCCGGATGCGCGTGTACTATTAGGCGACTCGGTGAAATCGAAATTTGTGACCAACGATGGAGCACGGAGGAATTGTTGTTGGTTGGGATTGAATTGAACACGAGGATCGGTACGTGTAGACGAGCGCAGTCGGTCGAAGTTGATCGACGTCTCGGAGACACGCGACCAGCACTTGCCCAGCAATTCATGCGAGACTCCTGCTCCTGCCCTGTTGGGGCTGTCCAGCTTCCTAGGCTTGATCTTCCCTAGGCACCCTCGGCACCGAGCGAATGTGTTCAGTAGGCTCCGTGCTAGATACAAGGGCTCTTAGCTCGTGCCCCGTCAGCTCTCGCTTTAACCCAAGAAGGGGCTGATTGACCGAAAAATGGCGTAAGGAGATCAGCCCATCCACCCTTTGGGCAGTGGGCACCACTGGCAACCCGCCTCGACCACCTTCCCCCGGTCGACGCATTTTTGGTTGCGGAATTCCTTTGCCCCCAAATTCCCCCCAGGAGTCCAGGACCAGGCCTGGGTCTCAGGTGCCGATGGCGTTTTGGCTGGGCCTGGTGCGCGTGTTCGGTGTGGAGAGGGTCATCTTTTTCACGTTTTCACCTCAACCAAGAGGTGAGTGATGTGCACTGAGCAGCCAACGGGCCCTCCACCTTTTCCCACTCACCCGCATTTTTTGCTTTGGCTGCATGATCATTACATGGATCCCTCTTTCTTGTCCAAACCATTTACTTGTATACGAAACTCCTCTCCTCGACATCGGCTCGGTAAAACTCGTTGACGTCGCTCGTTGCCCATCCAGCGAAACCATTTCCCGTTGTCCCTCGAAAACCCCTGCCTCTACCACTTTGCTCGGTGTCGCCCATCGACTTGCTTCAACCTTCTCCGGCGCCTGAAAACCTGACCTGTCGGCTTTCCCCCGTCAATTGCGAGAGGCGTACCTCATCCTCTGCTCTGCTATGCGCAGAGTGTCGCAGAACATCCAGTCTTAATGGGCGCAATCGGACTTTCACCCTCTTGCTCGCTGCGCACGGGTTGCTTTACTTGTAAAGCCGGAGAAACATGAGCCCAATTCCAACAATTGAAAATGTCCTGCACGTCTGGATCAGGCGCGATGAGCCGGATAATCCAGAACAGAGACCGAGTGACCCGAACGGACTCGTCCTCGAAGCTTGGGGTGGGTAGTGCTTTGTCTACCAGTCGTTGTACAATCCTCGCATAAGAAGCAATGGCTGACCAAAAAATTTTGGGAGACGACAGCGCAGGGATACATGGTCGGGTCACTTATCATCATGTCCTGCATCACATTGGCAAATATGCGGAAAGGTGTTTTGCTGCACAAATTGATTTTGCTCGAGGTAAGTTGGACGGATAGAAAGCCCTCAGCGCTTTATGTTCTTGACGCAGTGACTGACCAGTTACGCGGGTTGACAGCTCGTCCTCGGGTATTGGCAAGGCTTCTTTATCCTGTTCAACCCGCCCGTGTACGCCTGGTGGCTCTCTGTAGCCGCCATTCCGCTCAACATCTCCTGGTGGTTGCATAATGTCATCGCCTGGATGAAGTTAAAGCCTTTCCTCAACAAGACAGTCAGTCGCCTTTTTATCGGGACCGTAATCTTGGTAATACCGTATTGGATTGTCGAAATATATGCCAACTTCACCTACTTTCACAACGTTAACAAGGTATTCCTGAAGACACGGCCATGGGAAGCGTTGTGCCGGGATCCTTGGTGGATATTGGCAGCCTGCCTCCTGATATACAACATCAAGACCAAGTACGACTTATCCCTAACGCAAATTGTTCGCATCTCTCCTCGTTTTGCCGTCATGCTTGGTGCCATGGTGCTCAGTATATGCTTTATTATTCTGGACGTCCTCTCGGTTACCTCGGCCCTCAAGTCTGTGTTACCGGTGGGCATCAACCCATTTTGGAAGCTGTCCTTTGTCTTCAAGTGCTTGACCGACTCGGTTGTCTTGGACGATTTCAAAACAGCTCTAGATCGATTGAGGGCATTCAAAATGAGCCGGCTTGGCAGCTTCGCTATGGATGCGGCAGACTATCGCAACAAGAAGCACACGGAAGACGTGAATGCCGCCAACAATTGGAGCACTCCGCCCCCTCCTCCAAACGGGGATAAAGCTCAACCGATCGGCCCTCTGCCAATATTGCCTAGTCCTGATAGCGACTATATCAAGCCTCGGTGGGAGGAGCTGAAAAATGGGCGCTCTGCCCATTTGGAAAACGGAGACGCGACAGATATTGCTCGCAACGGCTCGAGAGATCGCGACCCAGAGGAGAATCCATTTGACGCGATAGACTATGCCGATCCTCAACGAGAGTCCAGTGACACTCAAATGCTCAGGGCGCATTCCAGTTGGCTGCAACGGCGGTCCTCTGAAGAAACCTCTGACGCTGACATAGAATATGCCATGGCGGTCCGGTCGATGACCAATGATTCAATGGAACAACAACGCAATCGAAGCAAATCAATAGGTATTGCCAAGTGAGCTTCAGAGGTCTGCCCCTGGAAGGGCACCACTTGACCATGAATTCTCCAACAGTTGTCACGCAGAGTGTAGAGCGCATCGCACGGTCGTGACAATCTGTATTGGCCACCAAATTGCCATGCAAAGGGCGACCCTGCCAAAGTCCACCACTCCAACACAGTTGTGGCCAGGCTTTTCAGAAGGCCTTGCTACCTTCACCGCTCCGTCCGACTCTACCGTCACGACGGCAAGAGACAACGTTCAGGGAAAGGACAATGCCGAGCAAAGAGCGGTACACATCAGACTCGGCGACCAAAAGCTTGACAGAAGGCAGATGCATGGACTAAATGAACTGGCCTCGAGGCTCTGAATGAGCATGGAGTACCCAATGCGGACTCCAAGAATGAGGAACGAAGAAATTGGATCTGGGATACATTTTTCAAACTTGCATCGCAAAGATACCCCATGATATTGCCGACACGTTCATACATAGCGAACTGGCCTGGACTGGAAAAAAGGAATTGCATTGGATTTATATGCCTGGATGTGGTTACTTATAGCGTTTACGTGTCTTAGTTGTACGAAAGTAACAAGCACTCGGTACGATGTCGGTATCTTTATGATTGTCTGTCTGTTTACAGAAGCTCGTGCACGAGTAGCTCGAGCAGGTGTTCGAGCGATGCCCCTGGCCCCGTATGCAGGGTGTCGCAATTTGACTGGCTCGCGGGCACCCAATGAAGCCCCGGCCGTTTTCTTGGCAACAAGGACCCTCCCGAGCCACCATCCAACGACGCAGAGAACAACGCGTCTCCAGGCCTGCGCGATTCTCCAGTTGATGCTTTGTACAATTCAGTACTTCCTCTAATTCTTCGACAACCCCCCAACTATTCTCCCTCGCCACGGACGTCTGTTCTTGTCAGCATTGCGCCGGCGCTGGAGGACTTCTGATATGCCGGCAAATGTCTCAGTCGTCGAATCTCTTCTTCTGTCAGATCGATAAATCCATCCCCTATGGATGTCCTCTCGACTAGCACTCCCAACGGGGATCCCGGACCTACAGCGATATTGGAGCCCGTGGATCCCCTCGACGTCCTCGAACATATCGCCAATCTGATAGAGACTACACTGGGTGCTGCCAGGAGAGAGCTCGAAGCAGTTGGCAGCCTGTTGTCCAAAGCCAGTCGTCCCGAATCCCTCAATAAGTGTGCTCGATTTGCCACAGATCCTCAGATTACCCTCTATGCACAGAAGGATGTTCGGGAAGAGCTGGTTAATGGCCACGATGACACTCCAAGTCAGTAATGAATCGGACTTTGAAGGTAAACACTGCTAATCAATGAGCAGAGATCGAGCATCGGTATACCCTTTCATCCGAGTTGTCCCCCGCACAAACGACTGTTGCCACGATCGCCTTTTTGAAACTCTCTGGCCCTCTTGATGCACGAAAGTCGATAGCCAGTCAGATCCAAGTCTTCAATCTCCCGGGATCTTACAACATCGGTGGTGAAGCGAATACCGGCGGAGACGTTATCTCACCCTATGAAGTGGTCTACTCGCTCCTGCACAACGTTCTCAGCCCGTACTTTGAAGCGTACACCCGGCAGCATGGCTCCATCAACCGAAACTGGTATGATCCCCAGGCGAAAGGGGGTATTCCTGGTGCGAAGAGAAGGATTGCGGAATTGGAAATGAGTCTCCTGCACCTGCAGCAAAACACTGATATCCCAATGATACACTTGCCCATGCATGAAGTGGTGATGGGAGCCGTACAAAATGCCGAAACACAAGGATTGTCCCCCTCTGTGCAATTGATTCCCGCCCACGTCCTTGAGAATACCACCGTTCTGAACAGCATTCAAAACCATGTGATTGGGTGGATCAAGTCAATACAGAATATCACCAAACTGACCAAAGATGTCAAGGATGCGACACCAGCACAGACTTCTGCCGCGCAGGAAATCAATTTCTGGTTATCATTGGAGGCTTCGCTGAATAAATTAGTGGAAGAAATAAGTCTCGACCATGTCCGTTTGACGTTGGAGATTCTCAAGAAAGCCAAGCGGCAGCAGGCTGTTGTAAGTTTTGAAACCGACACCGGCTGGAGAGACGCCCTTGAAGTCGTGCGGAACTACAACACGCTCATGAGAGACTTCCCCCTGGATGAATTGTCTTCTGCAACGTCATTCCAGAAACTGGCAGAAGCTCTTGTCCTAATCTTCAATCACCTGAACAAGAAATGGAGGGTGTGCAACTACCCCATTCGCCGAGCACTCAGGCTGGTGGAGGGTATCTCGGAAGATATGAACGCTCAGATTCTTCGTCTGCTTCAAGGCCGCTCGATCATGTCACTCAGCTGGGATGATTTTACCGACCTAATGAACTCAGTCAATCTGGTCTGGGAGACTTGGGATGATCAGATGAAAAGTTTCACAGCTGTTGCCCGGGAGATTACAAGACGCAAAAACACCGACTTCGTCCCCGTGAAGATAGTTCCCCGACACGCTCAAACTCAAGAACGACTGCGGTACGTCTACCGCTTTCGGAACGACCACGAACAGCTGCGTCGGACGATAATCAACGTGCTTGGATCCAAAGCCCACACAACGGACTCGACTCGACCGGCGGATGATGGTGGAGCTGCTATTATCGAGGAATTAGGAGACGTGGATGCCGTTGAGGAAGTCGCTGGAGCCTATGACATTGTCCGCCATGTGGATGTGTTAGATGTGTCTCCAAAGGGAACAGAAATTTGGGTCCAAGCTGAAATGCAGTATACTGAGCGGACATCGCGGGTGGAGGATTCAATCATCACTAGGCTGAGAGATCGGTTGGGCAAAGCGAAGACGGCAAACGAGATGTTTCGAGTTTTTGAGAAATTCAACGCTCTACTGGTCCGCCCCAAGGTTCGGGGCGCTATCGCAGCATATCAGACTCAGCTTCTGGACAATGTCAAGAACGCCATTGCTTCCCTGCACGAACGATTCAAACAACAGTACGGTGGCTCTGAAGCACAGATGATGGCTCAACTTCGCGACATCCCTCCTGTAGCAGGGGCAATCCTGTGGGTCCGTCAAATCGAAGCACAGTTAAACAACTATATGTCCAAGGTCCAAGCGGTCCTAGGAGAAGACTGGATGCTACATACCGACGGGGAGAAGCTGGAAGCCGAGAGCAATCTGTTTCGCAAGAAGCTTACAACCAGAGATATCTATGAAGCATGGCTTAGGGATGTCCAGGCCAGGGACATCTCCGTCACTGGCAGGCTGTTCTCTATTTCCCGAAGTCGTACAGCCAACGGTGCCATGGAGCTCATTGTGAACTTTGACAATCATGCCATTTCCTTGTTCAAGGAGGTCAGAAATCTGAGTTGGCTGAACTACCAAATTCCACACCGGATAGCAACAACCGCCAAACAAGCTCAACGTGTGTATCCATACGCTTTGAGCCTTATGGAGAGTGTTGCAGGCTACTTTTCCGCTGTCCGAGCCATCCAAGAGATGCCCAACATTGCACCTCTGATGGCCGGGTATGAGAAGGAAGTGCAGAGCCTCTTTGCAACCGGCATCAAGCTCCGCTGGGACTCTTTCATTCATTCTTATGAACTCCACATAAAAGGGAAAGCGACTACGAATGACTCGGCTCACGTGCAGTACGTCCGTGACTTGGCTACAGCGGTCACAACTCTACAAAGCAAGACCGCGACTGTGCGAAGCCTCGACCAAAGCATCCAGGTTGCTCTTTCTGAGATGAAGAGCTGCTCTTATACTGCCAAAAATTTCCAGGCTCAAATGGACATCATCCAGAATGCTGTGGACAAAATGAATTTGGAGAACTATTCAAATCTCTCTAACTGGGTCTCGCAGTTGAACTCGCAATTGCGCCACATCTTCGAGGAACGACTAAGAGCTGCCCTCAAGTACTGGATCACTTCTTTCACCTCCACAGATGAACAATACCCAGTGTCAGAGGAGTCAATCCATCATGTTCAGTTTCCCCTTACACAAATCGAGATCATGATGAACAATCAGACAGTTTTCGTCGATCCTCCTCTCAACTTTGTCAAGGCTTCGTGGGTGCTCCAGCTAGAAGATTGGCTGGAAGTCTTGTGTCACTTGCCTCAGGTCAGAGCTTCTCGATACTCGGTGACTGCGGATATCGGTTCACCACAAGCATCGCCTTCATTTACAGATCTACCGCTGCAGAACGTCGAGGTTCTACAGGCCGCCTACAGCGCCATCGACACCAGGATCGAAAATATGGCGGTTTATCTCGAGGAGTGGTACACCTACCAGAATCTGTGGGATCTCCGGAGCGATCAGTTACATGAAACCCTGGGCGACGATCTCGCCCAATGGCACCAGCTACTACAAGAAGTTCGCCATGCTCGTTCAACATTTGACACCTCCGAGGGACGCAAGAGCTTCGGCAGTGTGGTCTTCGATTATGAGCAGGTCCAATCGAAGATCACACAGAAATATGATCAGTGGCAATATGAGATAACCAGCAAATTTGGAGGCATTCTCGGCAATCGTATGGCCGAAGTGTACACTGATATGAAACGATCACGTCTCGAGCTCGAAAATCATTCCTTAGAGGCGTCATCCACTGCACAAGCCGTTGCATTCATCACCATTGTTCAACAGTGCAGCCGAAATGCTATGATATGGGGGCCTGAAGTCGACATCTTTAGACAAGGTCAGACAACCCTTTCAAGGCAGCGGTACAATTTTGCTAGTGACTGGCTCTCTGCAAACCAAGTGAGCGACGAATGGGATGCTTTCGAAGAGATATTGAATCGCAAAAGCAAGATTGTTGAAGATCAGACGGATGCGCTGCGGGCCAACATTATTGCAGAAGACCGCGTTATCGGCAGCCGCATAGCTGATGTGGTTGCTCAGTGGACGGAGGAGAAGCCGGTTTCCGGAACAATTCCACCTGCAGAAGCTGCTGAGCTCTTGCGTGTCTACCAAACTCGCATGGAGAAGTTGCAAGCCGAGGCTGAAACTGTCTCGAGAGCGAAAGAAGCCCTTGCGCTGCCATCTTCTCGGGATGATTCTTTGACTGCCGCCTTGGAAGAAGTGAACGATTTCAAGTCTGTCTGGTCCGCCCTGTCCACGATATGGGAAAGCATCAATGAACTCCGAGAGATGCTATGGACTAGCTTACAACCACGAAAGCTTCGTCAATCATTGGACGGATTAGTGAAGCTGACGAAAGAGATGCCCAGTCGAATGCGGCAATATGCAGCTTTTGAGCATGTCCAGACGGTTCTCCGCCAGCTGATCAAAGCAAACCCGCTGTTAAACGACCTCAAGTCGGATGCCATTCGAGAAAGACATTGGCTAAAAATCTACAAAGCCTTGAAGCCCAACAAGAGATATTCTGAGGTGTCGATGACCCTCGGGGACGTCTGGGATCTTCAGTTAATCACCAGCGAAGCGACTATCCGAGATATCATCGTCCAGGCAAGGGGAGAGCTCGCCCTCGAAGAGTTTGTTAGACAAGTAAGAGAGACTTGGCAAAGCTATCCGCTTGACCTGGTGAATTATCAGAATAAATGCCGACTCATTCGGGGCTGGGACGATCTGTTCTCCAAATGCAGTGAGAACTTGAATTCCCTTCAAGCTATGCGGCACTCTCCATACTACAAAGAGTTTGAAGAAGAAGCCTCATCATGGGAGGACAAGCTAAATCGCGTCCACGTTCTGTTCGATATCTGGATTGACGTTCAAAGACAATGGGTTTACTTAGAAGGCGTCTTCACCGGAAATAACGATATCAAACACCTTCTACCCACCGAGTCCAGCCGATTCTCCAACATCAACACAGAATTTTCTGCAGTCATGAAGAAGGTCTATAAGTCTCCCTTTGTTATGGATGTTCTTGCCATTCCTGGCGTACAGAAATCCTTGGAGCGTCTAGCAGAACTTCTGACCAAGATCCAGAAGGCCTTGGGCGAGTACCTCGAACGGGAGCGAGTCTCATTCCCTCGATTCTACTTTGTCGGTGATGAAGACTTGCTTGAGATCATTGGCAACAGCAATGATAGCAGCCGTGTCGCAAAGCACTTCAAGAAGATGTTTGCTGGGATATCTGGCGCCGAAGTAACCGACGACAACACGATCGCGGCCGTTACTTCAAAGGAAGGCGAGGTCGTAAGGCTGAAGAAGGAGGTTTCACTGATCAAACTCCCGAAAATCAACGATTGGCTTACAGCTCTCGACACCAATGTCAAGCAGACCTTGGCCGAATTACTTGCGGAAGCCGATGCTGCCTTCAGGCCGTTGTTTACTGCGCCTGAACTAGATGTCAATCAATTCCAAGAGTACATGACGCGATTCCCTGCCCAGATAATGATCCTCGCCGCCCAAGTTGTATGGACCGATCTTGTTCAAGGAGCACTTGAAGGTGGTGGTCAAGGACTGTCAAAGCTTCACGAGTATGAAGACCGTCTGCTCGACGTTCTGGCTGAGAGCGTGTTGCAAGACCTTCCGGCCTTGACTCGCAAGAAATGCGAGCATTTCATTACTGAGGCTGTTCATCAACGAGATGTCATTGCGAAGCTCATGAAGGCGGAAGCAAACACACCTGGACACTATCTCTGGCTTCTGCAGATGCGGTACGTTTATGACCCCAACGCAGATCTCATGAGCCGCCTCCGCATCCAAATGGCGAATGCAGACCTGGATTACGGTTATGAATACCTTGGGGTGCCAGACCGCCTGGTCCGGACACCACTAACTGATCGATGCTTTTTGACACTTACACAAGCCCTTTGCCAAAGACTCGGGGGTTCACCATATGGTCCTGCGGGAACCGGGAAAACTGAATCGGTCAAGGCCCTAGGACTTCAACTTGGGCGCTTCACTTTGGTATTCTGCTGTGACGACACTTTCGACTTCCAAGCAATGGGCCGCATATTTCTAGGGATTTGTCAAGTAGGGGCTTGGGGATGCTTCGACGAGTTCAATCGTCTTGAAGAAAGAATCCTCTCGGCTGTGTCGCAACAGATCCAAAATATCCAGATTGGCCTCAAAAACACAACCAACGAGCAGAAGGCGCAAATCGACCTGGTGGGCCGCCGCTTCAAAGTCAACCCAAATTCTGGCTTATTCATCACAATGAATCCTGGTTATGCTGGCCGTTCTAACCTGCCGGACAACCTGAAGAAGCTCTTTAGAAGTGTCGCAATGTCGAAGCCAGACAAGGAGTTGATCGCTGAGGTCATGCTTTTTTCGCAGGGCTTCAAGCAAGCCAAACATATCTCGCACCAGGTCGTTCCCTTTTTCGATCACTGTGCGCAGCGACTTTCAAAGCAACCCCACTACGATTTCGGTCTGAGAGCGCTGAAAAGCGTCCTCATCAGCTCTGGCGGGCTCAAGAGAGTTCGCATGCAAACCCCAGAGGGGCTTCCAGGAGACGAGAGCATCATTGAGCCGCAAATCATTGTGCAGAGTATTCGAGAAACAGTGTCTCCAAAATTGATCAAGCAAGACGTCGAAACCCTCATTGAAGTCCAGGCAGAAGATTTTCCGGGTGTGGAATATGTCCCTGCAAACATGACCAAGCTGATGGAGGCAATCAAGCAAGTGATGCAAGAACAACATCTCACAGAAAGCGAAGCTTGGATGACGAAGATTCTCCAGTTGTATCAGATTCAAAACATCCATCACGGCGTCATGATGGTTGGACAATCTGCGTCTGGTAAATCCGCCATCTGGAGAGTCCTGCTCCAAGCCTTGCAGAAAGTGGAGGGAATTGAAGGTGTCTACCATGTGATTGATCCGAAGGTCATGTCAAAGGAAGCACTCTATGGCAGTCTCGACAGCACGACGCGGGAGTGGACCGATGGCCTGTTCACCGCCATCCTACGAAAGGTCGTCGACAACCTTCGTGGTGAAGATAGCAAGCGGCATTGGATCGTTTTTGACGGAGACGTCGATCCCGAATGGGTAGAAAACCTGAACAGCGTTCTTGACGACAACAAATTACTCACCCTGCCGAACGGTGAAAGACTGAACTTGCCACCAAATGTTCGAATCATGTTCGAAGTCGAGAGTCTCAAATATGCCACCCTTGCCACAGTCAGCCGTTGTGGCATGGTGTGGTTCTCTGACGACACAGTTAGCCCGTCCCTCATGATAGACCATTTTCTTCAGAAGCTCGCGGACCGAACGTTTGAGGACCTGGATGATGAGATTAAAGCAGCTGGGCTCAGTACGAAAGCTCAAGAGACACAGCGGGACGTGGTCGAGACCTTGAAAGGGTTGATGCAGCGCGATGATTTCCTTCTGAAAGCACTGTCATCTGCAGCAGGCCACAAGCATATCATGGAGTTTACTACAGCCAGGGCGCTCGGCAGTCTGTTCAGTCTGCTGGCGAAAGGATGTCGCACCATCCTGGAGTACAACATGAATCATCCTGAATTTCCCCTGGATTCGGAGCAGACTGAGACTTTCATCTCGAAGAAGCTTCTATTGGCAATCGTCTGGAGTTTCGTGGGCGATGCATCTCTCAGCATCCGTAAGAACTTCGGTGACTTCCTGTCATCGATGACCAACGTCGACCTGCCCACCCTCGACAGCTCTACCTCGCTCATCGATTACGACGTGACCCTGCCCCATGCCCAGTGGGTACCATGGCAGGCTCAAGTCCCGACGGTTGACTTGAACACGCATTCAATCACCCAGACTGATGTTATCATTCCTACGATCGATACTGTCCGCCATGAGGACGTCTTGTATTCGTGGTTATCGGAACACAAACCTTTAATGCTGTGTGGTCCACCTGGTTCTGGTAAAACAATGACTCTCTTCAGTGCCCTCCGCAAACTTCCAGATATGGAGGTTGTTGGTCTCAACTTCTCAAGTGCAACGCAGCCAGAACTTGTCATCAAAACATTTGAGCAATACTGCGAGTACAAAAAGACGCTCAATGGGATGGTACTATCCCCCACTCAATTGGGGCGGTGGTTGGTCATTTTCTGCGACGAGATCAATCTTCCCGCGCCTGATAAATACGGTACTCAGCGAGCTATCAGTTTCCTGCGACAGCTTGTGGAACAAAATGGGTTTTGGCGCACTACTGACAGAGTCTGGGTCACCTTGGAGCGCATTCAATTCGTCGGCGCCTGCAATCCACCAGAGGATGTGGGACGTCATCCCATGGGTGACAGATTCCTGAGACACGCGCCCGTGGTCATGGTCGACTATCCCGGCGAGGTCTCCTTGGCCCAGATTTACGGCACCTTTAACAATGCGGTTCTCAAGGTGGTGCCCTCATTGCGAGGATTTGCAGAGGCGCTGACACACGCCATGGTCGAGTTCTACCTGAAGTCCCAAGCTAGATTCACGCCGGATATCCAGCCTCACTATGTTTACTCGCCTCGAGAACTGACCCGATGGGTCCGCGGCATATACGAGGCTATAGCTCCTCTTGAACACCTCTCACTGGAAGGACTGATTCGAATCTGGGCGCACGAAGCATTGCGATTGTTCCAAGATCGACTCGTCGAACAAGAGGAGCGCGCCTGGACGTCTGATATGATACGACAGACTGCCCTAGAACACTTTCCCACTGCCGACATTGACCAAGCTCTGCAGGGACCAATCTTGTTCTCTAATTGGCTTTCGAAGAATTATGTCTCTGTTGAGCAAGAACAATTACGTGAGTTTGTCAAGGCACGCCTCAAGACGTTCTGCGAGGAAGAGGTCGATGTTCCTCTCGTACTGTTCAACGATGTCCTCGAGCATGCTCTTCGCATCGACCGTGTCTTTCGACAACCACAGGGCCATCTCATCCTAATAGGCACCAGCGGTAGCGGCAAGACCACGTTGTCCAGGTTTGTAGCCTGGATGAATGGCTTGACTATCTTTCAGATCAAGGTTCATGGGCGATATTCAGCAGAAGACTTCGATGACGATTTGAGAGGTGTTCTCCGCGCGTGTGGCTGTAGAGGCCAAAAGATTTGCTTCATCATGGACGAATCAAATGTTCTAGATTCTGGTTTCCTGGAGCGGATGAATACTTTGCTTGCCAACGGAGAAGTACCTGGTCTTTTTGAGGGAGATGAGTATTCTGCTCTTATGACAGCCTGCAAGGAAGGCGCTCAGCGACAAGGCCTCCTTCTAGATTCACAAGAAGAGCTTTACAAGTGGTTCACCCAGCAGATTGTGCGCAATCTACACGTCGTGTTCACAATGAATCCGCCACAGGATGGTCTCTCCTCCAAGGCAGCTACTAGCCCTGCCTTGTTCAACAGATGTGTTCTCAACTGGATGGGTGATTGGTCGGATCAAGCTCTCTTCCAGGTTGGCTACGAACTGACACACTCCATCGACCTTGATAAGCCAAATTTCTCAGCTCCTGACAGCATTCCAGTCGCATATCGTGGCCTATCGCTCCCTGCCTCGCACCGCGACACTATTATCAATGCAATGGTGCACATACACTATTCAGTACAGAAGACCAACGAACGTTTGGAGCGTCAGCAGGGCATTGTTACTTATCTTACTCCTCGGCACTATCTGGATTTCGTTACGCAATTTCGCAAGCTCTTCAGGGAAAAGCGTGAAGATCTCGAAGAACAACAACGACATCTCAATGTCGGTCTCGATAAGCTTCGAGATACAGTCGATAAAGTACGCGACTTGAGAGCAAGTCTGGACCAGAAGAAGCGTCAGCTGGAGCTAAAGGATGCCGAAGCGAATGAAAAACTCCAACGAATGGTTGCAGATCAACGGACTGCGGAGTCGCAGAAAACCACCTCCATTGAGATACAAACAGAGCTAGAGAAGCAAGAGAAAGAGATAGCTAGCCGAAAGGAGATTGTGTTAGAAGACCTAGCCAAGGCGGAACCCGCGGTCATCGAAGCGCAGCGAAGCGTCAGCAACATCAAGAGACAACATCTCACTGAAGTGAGATCGATGGCCAATCCTCCATCTGGTGTCAAGCTTGCTTTGGAATCTGTTTGCACCTTACTTGGTCACAAGGTCGATAATTGGAAAGCTATTCAAACTGTGGTCCGACGAGACGATTTCATTGCAAACATCGTCAACTACGACAATGAAAAAGATATGACACCAAGTCTACGGCAGAAAATGCGCCACGACTTCCTGTCCAACGATGACTTTACATTCGAGAAGGTTAACCGTGCAAGCAAAGCGTGTGGACCTCTGGTACAATGGGTGGAAGCCCAGGTCAATTACTCCGAGATTCTAGACCGCGTGGGACCGTTGCGAGCGGAAGTAGAGCAACTTGAAGACAAAGCTCTCCAAACCAAGGCAGAGGCCAAAGCCATTGAGAACAGGATCCTCAAGCTGGAGGAGAGCATTGCAACCTACAAGACAGAATATGCTGCCCTGATCAGTGAAACCCAAGCAATCAAGAGCGAAATGGCACGAGTTCAGACGAAGGTAGACCGCAGTCTACGTCTGCTCGACAGTCTGTCTTCCGAGCGTGTCAGATGGGAAGCAGCCAGTAAGTCGTTCGAGACGCAAATCCAGACCCTGGTTGGAGACGTGGTCATTGCATCGGCGTTCCTGGCGTACGGAGGTCTCTACGATCAACAATTCAGAAAAACAATGGTCGATGATTGGATGCATCATATGTCGCAGTCCGGCATTTCTTGCAAGACTGATGGCTCAGTTCTTGGATACTTGTCGTCTGCCGACGAACGACTCCAATGGCAGCGCCACTCTCTGCCAGCTGATGACTTGTGCATGGAGAATGCCATCATGCTCAAGCGCTTCAACCGATATCCATTGATCATCGACCCACCCGGCAGGGTGACGGAATTCTTGAAACAAGAGCATCAAGGGCGGAAGCTGACCGTAACAAGCTTCTTGGACGACGCCTTCACCAAGCAACTTGAAAGTGCTTTGCGCTTTGGCAATCCCATCCTGATACAAGACGCCGAATATCTGGATCCTATATTAACGCATGTGTTGAACAAGGAATACCAGAAGACTGGTGGGCGAGTGCTTATCCAACTTGGCAAACAAGAGATCGACTTTTCAGAGCACTTCCAATTATATCTATCCACTCGGGACCCTTCAGCAGCCTTCGCTCCTGATGTTTGCAGCAGGACTACCTTCATCAACTTCACCGTTACCCGCAGCAGCCTGCGAACACAGTCTTTGAACGAGGTTCTCAAGGCCGAGCGTCCAGATGTCGACAAACGAAGGACAAACTTGGTCAAAATGCAAGGAGAGTTTGATACAAACCTGAGGCAATTGGAAAAGAGACTTTTGCAGGCTCTCAACGAATCTCGGGGCAATATTCTTGATGATGACAATGTCATCCAAACTCTTGAAACGCTCAAAAAGGAGGCCGCGGTCATCACGAAGAAGGTCGCAGAAACGGAGGGAGTCATGGCAGAAGTTGAGCGTATCACACAAGGCTACAGTCACATCGCCAACGCCTGCAGTGCCATTTTCGCATTGTTGGAGCAGCTTCACCACCTCAATCATGGGTATCGGTTCTCGCTGCCATACTTCATCGACATATTCAACTCAGTGCTCCATAACAACCCACATCTTGCCAACAAGACAAATCATGAAGAACGTGGCGAGATCATCCTGAAGGACATATTTGTTGAGACCTATCGACGAACGGCCCTATCTCTGTTGCAGAAGGACCGCATCACACTGGCAATGTTGTTGGTCCGCGCCTCCCCATACAGCTTTGATCGATCTGCCATGGATTTGATATTAGAGGACCGACCGCACTCCCGGGGCACTGTACCCACTGACACTCGTGCTGAGGACGTGTTGGCAGCTGTCAAGCGAATCCCCGTTTTCAACAGCGACAAGATCGACCCCTCAAGCAAGAGTTGGTTGCAGTTCCTCTCGGCGGAGCGTGCAGAGCACTGTGTTCCCTCCATTTGGAACGATACCGACAGCGTGATTGATCAAAACCTCTACAAATTGCTCCTTGTAAAGCTGGTCCGACCGGACAGGTTTTTGCCCGCAGCTCAAACACTCGTCGCAGGTGTTTTTGGACCCGAAATCTTTCAGGGTACCGATGACCTAGCAACGATTGTCAACCAAGTCAATTCCTCAATCCCGATTGCACTTTGCTCCAACCCCGGGTTTGATGCGAGCTACAAAGTCGATGCTCTTGTGGAGAAGCAGAATGCAAACTGCGCCAATGTTGCGATGGGCTCTGATGAAAGCGTTGCAAGTGCTGACAAAGCCATCACCAGCGCCGCCGCGAATGGTACATGGGTTTTGATCAAGAATGTCCATCTCGCACCTCAATGGCTACAGACTCTAGAGAAGCGCCTTTCGGCACTCAAACCGCATAACGACTTCAGATTGTTCCTCTCCATGGAGTCAAGCCCCAAAATACCCGTCAACCTGCTCCAAGCCTCCAGAACACTCGTCT
The DNA here is from genome assembly GCA_011800825.1 of Fonsecaea pugnacius. Lineage (NCBI taxonomy): Eukaryota > Fungi > Ascomycota > Eurotiomycetes > Chaetothyriales > Herpotrichiellaceae > Fonsecaea > Fonsecaea pugnacius. The sequence goes on along the minus strand of WJFF01000008.1, from coordinate 291,905 downwards.
ATGAACAGCCAGCGGGCATGAGGGCAAATATGAAAGACACCTTGACTGTGGTATCCGACCGAGGCACCCGAACACCTGTCGAGAAGGGCCGGCTCTACCTTCTTCTCTGCTTCCTTCATGCTGTACTTCAAGAGCGACTAAGATACGCCCCAACTCTAGGTTGGAAAGGACTCTGGGAATTCAACGATAGTGACTACGAGTGTTGCGCTTTTATTATCGACGTCTGGATTGATGCGATCGCGCAAGGAAGATCGAATATCGCACCTGTCAAATTACCTTGGGATCTACTTCGAAGCTTGATCACCGAGATGTATGGTGGAAAGATCGATGACGAAGGCGACTTCTCATTGCTCAGTGAAATTGTCAGCAAAGTTTTTGACCCTGCAGCATATGAAAGTGACCATGAACTGGTGTCCGCTCCCAACGAAGGCCAGGCACTCAAAGTTCCTTCTGGGACAACTATCCGCGACTTCATGGGCTGGGTGGAGCAGTTACCTGAGCGAGAGCCCCCAGCGTATCTAGGCTTACCTGCAAACGCGGAGAAACTATTACTGATGGGCCAAGGAAGAGAAACAATTGGCAACCTTGCCAGGATTACGGATTTACTTGAGGAAGGAGAGCAAACCTTGTCGTAGGAGCATGGCAGCCGTTGAGTCGGCAATTCGGATACTGTTGGGCTGAGGTTTGATTTTCAGGAAACAGAGGATTGTTTCAATCATGACCATAGAGTGTCGCTGTCCACATGGACGATTTTCTCCTTTGTTCGAAACGAAACTGGTGTTCGCTTCGTTCGTTGCAGCCGCTATTATTGAGCGCATGGCGAGAGGCGTTTGGAGGTGATGGTTCCGGGTATACCCTGTGTCGTTCCGCCGCACTGCGGTTTTTGTCGTAGATAGATTCCATGAAGATACTTATTACACATCTTTCCCTCATGCTGAACATTTCATGAATTCGAAGAGTGAGATCGGCACAGTCGAACAAAAAGCACAACTTCGACGAGGCTGAATATCACGTGGATATCCCCGGAAAACCTTCCCAGGCTGAATTGCGGACACTTCATTCAAGGTTAACGCGGCGGGGAGGTGAAGATCGAATACACCAGGTGGCCATTTCTGGTCAGGTATATATGTTTCTGCTGGAGACCAGTGCAGAAGCCTTGAGCTGAGAATCTACTATCGATCCGGCAACAAAACTCGAGAGAACGCCGAGAAAGCAGACGTGAGACAGAGCCAGGATGAACTCCTCACGCCCATAACTCCGACCTCTGGAACTCCTCCAACGAGCCCGCCATGGCCGCCGTCAATGATACTCGGCGCAGCGACGATGTACACCGACCCAGTGTCGCGATACCTCAGCCTCTTCCCTCACAACCACAGACCATGACACCAGTTGCGCTTGATATGGCCTCTGATCGAACCCCAGCGATTTCAATCGACCCAATTGCACTCATTACTCAGGAATGCATAACGATCACGTCTGCCATGCGGAAGCATGCCCGCTGGGCACAGTCTTCAGTGTCAGCAATTCTGGGGGGAGGGGCCACAAGATTGCAAGAGAAGGACTTTCTACGCTCATCCTCGCAAAGTCGCCGGAGCAGCAAAGGGCCAGTGATACTAGATCCTGGCATGGCCCGGCTGAACGTGCCCAACACCTCGGACGATGAAAACTCCAGCTTGGCCAGTCGATGGGGTCTACGCGGCCGGAAGGGCAAGAGTCTGCAGGATAACCCCTTGCTGACCGCATTTGCACGTCTGAGAAGAGATCTGGCTGGCTGTCGAGATGTGACGGCCGTGGACGCTCCCGAATTACTGCACCCTTTTCTACAGGTTATACGCAGTTCTTCGACGAGCGCCGCGATTACTAGTCTGGCGGTGATTTCGATCACAAAGTTCTTCGCGTACAACATTATCACGGTCAGGTCACCACGAATCTCGCAGGGGATGCATCTTCTTAGTGCGGCAATCACCCACTGCCGATTTGAAGCCAGTGATACCGCGGCGGATGAGGTTGTCCTGCTGCGTATCCTGAGGCTCATGGAGTTGATCATATCCCGACCGGAAGGCCAGCTGCTCGGTGACGAGAGTATCTGCGAGATGATGAGTACTGGATTAAGCATGTGCTGTCAGTCAAGGCTTTCGGAGGTTCTCAGGAGGTCTGCTGAGATGGCCATGGTCACCATGTGTCAAGTGGTGTTTAGCAGATTGAAGTCGTTAAAGGTGGAAGAGATACCAAAGTCAAGAAGTCGGTCGAATACGAGAACAACTCTTCTCAGTGCTACCGAAGAACTGAAGATTGAACCCCCAATGACGGGCAGCGTCATGGGAAATGGTGAGCCAGAAAGACCAAGCGTTGATGTTGACGGGCGAACCAGTGGGGAAGACGGTACTGGATCCAAGGTTTCCACGGAGCCGCAGAATACGGCCGCGCCAGCGAAGGAAGACGAGTTTGACAACGTGGATCCATACGCCCTACCATCAATCAAAGAGCTCTTTCGCGTCCTTATTGATCTCCTTGATCCTCACGACAAAACACATACAGATGCAATGCGGATCATGGCCCTCAGGATTATTGACGTTGCCCTTGAAGTTTCTGGGCCTTCAATAGCGAAACAGCCTGTTTTGGCAGCACTAGTCCAGGATGACCTTTGCCGCCATTTGTTCCAACTCGTTCGATCGGATAATATGGTCCTTCTGAACAGCTCTTTGCGTGTCGCTGGGACATTACTGGCAACATGTCGACGGCTGCTTAAGCTGCAGCAAGAGCTGTTCCTTTCATACTTGGTGGCTTGTCTGCATCCCCGTGTAGATATCCCCCAGGAACCAGGAATTGATCCGTCGCTGTATGAGGGAGTACCTCAATCTCCCAAACTGGTGAAACCAGCTCCGTCGCAGCCGAGCAGCGGTCGGTCAACCCCGGTGCCGATCAAGGACAGGCAGAAGCTGGGACTTGAAGGCGGTACTCGAAGGCCGGAGGCCAGAGAAGCGATGGTTGAAAGCATTGGCACCTTGGTCCGCATCCCTGGATTTATGGTGGAGCTTTTTCTCAACTATGACTGCGAAGTCGACCGGCAGGACCTTTGCGAAGATATGGTGGGACTTTTGTCGCGGAACGCCTTCCCGGATTCTGCCACTTGGAGCACTACTAATGTGCCACCACTATGTCTGGATTCGTTACTGAGCTTCGTCCAATTCATGGCCGAGCGGCTTGTCCATGAAACGCCAGCATGGGCACGGGAACGGATAGACAAGCTGCGTTTGCAACGAGCGAGGAAAAAGATCATCAAAAGTGGTGCATCCAAGTTCAACGACGATCCCAAAGCAGGAGTGGCATATCTGGTCAGGAACGGCATCATAGAGAATCCAGATGATCCTGTACAGGTGGCTCAGTTTTTGAAAGGCACCTCTCACGTCTCCAAAAGAGTGCTGGGAGAGTTTCTTACCAAGAAATCCAATGAACCGCTGCTGGTAGCATTCATCGGGCTGTTTGATTTTGAGGACAAACGCATTGATGAGGCTCTTCGGGAGGTATTGGGATCTTTCCGCCTTCCTGGAGAAGCAGCACTTATTGAACGAATCGTCAACAATTTTACCGAAAAATACTGCAGAACAGTCTCACCCGAGGAGATCGCAGACAAGGATGCCGCCTTCGTCCTGGCCTATGCGATTATCATGCTGAACACCGATCTTTACAATCCTAACGTTGCGAAGACACAGAAGCGGATGTCCTATGAGGATTTTGCGAGGAACCTGCGGGGTGTCAACGCAGGAAAGGACTTTTCGCCGGAACTACTACAGGACATCTACGAAGCCATCAAAGAGAACGAGATCATTCTCCCAGACGAGCACGAGAACAAACATGCCTTCGAATATGCCTGGAAGGAGCTCTTGCTGAAGACACACAACGCCGGGACTCTGGAGCTGTGTGACACCAACGCCTTCGACGCAGAAATGTTCAAGGCTACTTGGAAACCGATCGTGGCAACTCTGTGCTATGTCTTCATGTCAGCTTCCGATGATGCTGTTTTCTCTCGAGTCGTGGTTGGTTTCGATCAATGCGCCCAGATCGCGGCCAAATACGGGGTAACGGAGGCCTTTGACCGCATTGTCTACAGCGTCAGTCACATCAGCGGATTGGCTGCAGAAGTTCCTCCGAGCACTTCGTTGAATACGGAAGTTCAGGTTGGAAAGAAGAGAATCATGGTCAGTGAAATGGCCGTCAGGCTTGGAAGAGACTTTCGAGCCCAATTATCGACCGTATTGCTGTTCAGGATATTACAGGGTCATGAAGAAGCGGTGGGCGACACCTGGATTTACGTCGTGCGCATTTTAAGAAACCTGTTTGTCAATTCGCTCATCACGTTGCCAAAGTTCGAGCAAGATAGATTCGAAGGCCTTGGTCCCATACCTCTGCAACCACCATCCCAAGTCATCGACCGAGATGGCCGACTCAGCGATAGCGGCATCTTTTCGACGTTCACGTCGTACCTCTCAAGCTATGCCGCTGACGATCCACCGGAGCCTTCGGAGGAAGAGCTCGAGAATACCCTTTCATGTGTTGACTGTGTGAAGGCCTGTCGGCCAGACACTGTCCTGCAGCATATGGCATCACTTCCTGCTTCGCAGATAAAAAATGTCGTGTCAGCTCTGCTGTCTCAGATGGAAGAAATGTCACCAGTCGTGACTGTCAAACCAGAACGGCCCATGCCCGTCACCGTCAGAGTCAACGGCCACCGCATGCCAAAAGCTGGGCCTGAGTACGATCCTGGCTCGGTGTTTCTCCTCGAGCTTGCCACACTGCTTACCCTCAGAGACGACAAAACAATCGCTGCAGCCGGGGAGCAACTCACAGGCGCCCTACAGAATGCAGTTCGAGATGCCTCAAATCTTCATCCTCTAGCTGCGTCGAGGGTTGTGCTTTACCTTCTTGAGTTATTGCGGTATAGCTACGTAAGTCTGCCAAAGAAGTTTTATGTGAAGACATCCTACTAACAAAAGGTTCTCACAGACCTACGACTTTATGCGTGCTCCTGTCGTTCTCCATGCCATATCAAGCTTCGATGACGCTGTGCTCGACCGAACGGCGTCTACCATAATCCAGGGTTTCGCCAATGCCATTGGTACTTCGTCGGCCTTACGCAATGAGATCACAAAATCTCCGGACTTTTGGTCAACGTTGCAGCGCCTTCATCAACATAAAACAGAGGCAGAGCGCGTATTTGACATTCTAGCGCGCCTTTCCACTCCTTCACCGACCAAGTCACAAGACCAGCAAGCTTTGACGGCAGATAACTTCGAATCCGCCATTTCACTTGCAAATGACTTTGCATCCGCCGGCTCAATCGGCTCCATTCAAGAAAAACGCCGTGACTTTGCTGCAAAACATGGCCGGCAAGCCAAGCCTGCGAAACCCGAAGACATTGTGGTTGTTCAGCGGGCCACCAAAGCCGTGGGGCTGATCTATCAACTGACAGATCGTGTCCCAGGTCTCATCGATCAAAGTCATCTGGAGAGGAATGAAGCTTGGGCTGCATACTGGAGTCCGATCTTCCGAGCCTTGTGCGCGCAGTGTGTCAACCCCTGTCGCGAAGTCAGACATCGTGCGTTGTCAGCCCTGCAACGCACGTTGCTCTCCGAGACTGTGGCAGACGAAAAAGGCACGGAGCAGGACCGCCACACAGAGTGGACGGCAATATTCGACGAGGTATTGTTTCCGCTTACGCTTAGGTTACTGAAGCCGGAGATATATCAGTTGGATCCGCCTGGGATGAACGAGACCCGAGCACATATGGGTGGCTTATTGTGCAAGGTTTTCCTAAGATATCTCGACAGGCTCAACGACATCCTCCTCCTTCCTCAGAGCGAAGAGGAGGAGAGCGATGACGAAAAGGAACGTGAACGAGACGTTGACGAAGGGCAGCAGAAGGCCACCACGGCAAAGGGCCAGGGCAATGGGAACAAAATGACCGATGTCTGGATCAAAACTCTTGAGCTTCTCGACCGCCTCATGAATGCCGGCACCGTGGTCGAGCATCAAGGTGACGCGCTCGCGGAGGCGGTTCGCGAGGGTGTAAAGAATACGCTCCTCGTCATGGACGGGGCGGGCTATCTCGGGCGCCAAGAACAGGCTGCGCTGGCAAGCCAAACTCCTCGCAGCCCACGTTCTCTGGACGAGAAGGGCGAGATCCAAATCTGGCCCGAGACGGTGAGGCGCTTGGATAGGTTCCTCCCAGGTCTGGTGCAGGAGCTGTTCCCTCCCGAGCACGATTCGGAGGACAATGCCCCTGGCGACGGC
>WJFF01000008.1:214887-247113 GCA_011800825.1 Fonsecaea pugnacius | reverse complement strand
AGCCGCCTATAATACCTATAGAGCCTAACCTACTTAGCTCCGTAGAAATACCTAAAATACCTACTTAAATATCTCTATCCTCTCCCAAACCCTCTAAATACTATCAAATTCTAACTACTATTAATTAAGATCTAGAGAAGCTTTAGAGCTAGGCGTAGTAATAAAGAGACGGCCTTAGTATCTTATATATTATTAAAGAGTTATTCCTATAATATAAAGAAAATATTGTATTATTATCACAAACAAGATCGGGAAGCTAAGCCTAATCGAGATTACGCTAAGCCGGACCGCGCTAAGCTACTTTAGGCCGCATAATGTCCGCAAGAGAAAAGTATACTTCTCGTACCCGAGAAGTATTATTAAGGATACCTTATTAAAGATAGGTAGTACTTAGCGATAGATAGATTCTATAGTAATAAGTATCCCTTTATATATAGTAGTAATAGAAACTTAGAGTATAAGGAGAGAATACTTCTCGGGTACGAGAAGTATACTTTTCTCTTACGGACTTTATATAGCCTAAAGTAGCTTAGCGCGGTCTAGCTTAGCGTAATCTCGATTAGGCCTAGCTTCCCGATCCTATTGTGATAAGTATCCTCTCCTTATACTCTAAGTTTCTGTCACTACTATATATAAAGGGATACTTATTGCTACGGAATCTATCTATCGCTGAGTACTACCTATCTTTAATAAGGTATCCTTGATAATTATATTCATCAGCAAAAAGTCCCGCCCTACCGTAAGAGCCCTAGACCGCCCTAGGCGTAGCCCATAGGCTACCTAGTCTCTTATAGTGTACCGCGTGTTAGCCTATAAGCTATTATAGTCGCTACTAGCTAGCTTACTATCTATAAGAGGTATCACTAGCGGATAAGGCCTAGAGAGTCTCACTAACTCAATTCGCTACGAAATCTTACTTCCTCTTTTTGTTAAAAAAAATCTCTCCCTTTTCCTAATCAGACTAGCGAGTATATATTAACTAGGAGATGTCTAAAGGACGAAAGGAACGAGAGAATAAAGGGGGAGACTCTTTGTTAGGAATAGCCCCTACTATTATCCTTATCTATTATAGTACCTAAATTCTAGTAATAATTACTAGGATTCTTAGTCTTTTTACCCTAGGTAGGAGATCGAGGTACTATCTCTGACACTCTTAAGTGTAGTTTAATTAGAAGTAATAGAGCTTCGCCTTTGATAGTCACTTCCTTATAAGGTTATCTTAGCTAGCCTAGCCAGGTACATAACTATCAGTTGATTAAACTTAGGAGTTCTAGGCTTGCCACTGTAGAGTTTTACGCTCGCGCAAAAGGGTTGCCTTAGGGAAGGTTTACCCTACCCTACAGTACTATTTTTACGAACAGTCTAGACTAAGTCCTGTGGGGCTGCAATGCCTAGAAAGCAGACCAAGGTTGTTCCTTGAGGTGCAGGATTCGCATTAGCCGAAGAGCGATGTATAGAATGACACGACCCTTGCATCTATCGGGTTAGGCTGATGTGTGGATCCACCGTTGTCTCTCTGCTTCATAGCAGGGTTTTAGTTTTTTTTATTCTCAGCTGGCTCACTCCGCAAAAGCCCCAGTCAACACATGCTGAGTACGCTGACTTCGAATGATGTACCCCGTAGATGACTGTGTACGCGAATCTGAAACGTGCACTTCAAGCTAAGACGATCGAAGTGCTTTCATGCCTACATGTGTTAGGTCAACACAGCGCCTACAGAGATGACAAGTGTCCCTCATCCTTCCACAGGTGTCTTTCCAACCACCCCATGGGGGGGTTCCGGTCCGCCTTCTTCCACATGTTGGTGTGTTGTCTTGGTTGTCTTGAGCCTCCTGGCGACGTCATCGGTAAAATATGTGGCATAGTTGATTGTAAAGAAGGAAGCAATGGTGGCCACAATACCGAAGGCGACAGCCGTATAGAACACATAACTATGGAAGAAAATAGAGTCAGTCATGAACAGAAATCCTGTTCTACGATCGGGGGACGCTCACGGAAATGAGTCGGCGTAAGCATTAGCCACCGCAACGTTAACTTCAGCAATGATCTTTTCGTTGATCCCCGGAACAGCGGTGATATTGGTCGAGAACTCCAGAAGTAAGTCAGGCAGAGAGGTCTTGGGAAGCCCGGCGGCAAGTGCCGCAGCTGTGATTCGTTGTGGGATGTATTTTTTAGTCTTGCTGGTGAGGACGGCACTGTAAATCGCAGCTGTTGACGAGTCAGTCATGGCTTCCACTACCCCGGCAGCATCGGCCCCATTAAAGGCCGTTTCAAGACTTACTTCCAATAGCGACTGCGACATAGCCAATGGCTCCCAAAACCCCTAGAGACACTCCGATATCTTCGTCAGCACTGGTCATCGGAAGGAGTGATCTGCCAGCAGTGCCAATTATCCCAATTGGGAACGCAGCGAATGCGACAAGCGTGGCACCCTTCGCCACCTGTCCCACTCTGATGGTGGCACAACTTCCGAGGAATGCAGTCAAAAGTACACAGGTCACAATGACAACCGCTCGGTGGTGACGAATGTAGTGAAGGATTATTGCGCTCGAGAAATATCCTATCCCAAGCGCGCAACCGGGAATCCCCTGTGAATTATGTGTCAGTCTATGGCACCCTGCCGACCATTCGAACAACAGGTGTTGCTTGCAGCTGACTCACGGCAAGCAGGCCGCGACGAGTCGGCGAACCCGGCATCAACGCATTCACCTCCTGTGGCCAGAAGACAAAGAACGCGTAGGCGGCGAGAGTTTCAATGCTGGAAACAATGGTCTACAAATTGTCGGTCAACTCAACATTGCATACGAATAGGGAGGGAGATTACCATTGTAGAATAACCATGAGCACGAAATCTGAAAGGTGGTCAACACAAACTTTCACAAGAACCTCGGGGCTGACGTACAGGCTGACAGGCATTAGTACATCGCCTTTTGCGAAGTATGCTTCTGTTTCAAGGTCAACACAATCCTTCAAAAGGCAGTGGATTGCGCTCCCTATGCAGGGAGAACAAATCCGTGAGACGTACCCCAAATGACAAATGCAACCAGCGTACAAGCGCCGACTACCAGAGTGACAATGACTTGTGCCGATTTCCATGGGTATTTGTTGCCACCCCACTGAAGTCCTAAAAGGAAGACCACGAGGCCGCCAATGAACAGAAACACCCCAACATAGTCCTGACGCTTTAATTGCTCGTATCTCGTTCGCTTCACATGAAGCATATGGAAATCCGGGGGGTGATAAGCCACGGCCAATAATGTTGTCCCAACCACTGATCAAATGGTTAGTGAGTCTGACTTGGGCAAGAAAGATGGTCTAGCTCTATCTTGCATGAATGACAGACCTGAGAGAATGAGACCAATCCAGAAAGTCCACTTCCAGCTCTGTTCGGTAGTCGTGGAGACGATCTGCGAGATGACCGGGCCGAAGCCTTGAGGGAAGAAGCAAGTGGAAAAGATTACCCCAATCCAGATCGCACGATCCTTGAATGGAACGACTTGTCAAGTGGTCAGCCTTCTGCGTATATCAATAGGGTTGGAGGTAGACTCACTTTCAGCTACGGCTACGGCGAAATTGAGCTGGACAGAAGCAGCAACGCCGATGAAAACCATACCGCCAGCAATGGTTTCGACCTTCTTCGCCGTCCCACAAATAATACATCCAAGGCCGGCCATGCCGTTTGCTACCACGATAAAATATCGGCGGCCGAAGATATCCGAGAGTCTGCCCGACACGAGAAGCCCTGTGGCGACGCACATCTGGTATATCAGAGGAACCCAGAGAACTTGATCCGCTCCTCCAAGATCGGCGATGATGCTTGGGAAGGAATTTACTGCCATGGCGAAGGTCAAATTACTGTTGATAACCCCCAACATAAAACTCTGTTTGATATGAGTCCCTCTGCGCTTGTAACAATAAGCTGGTGTAGACTCACGAAGACAATGGCAATAAAATGCCAATCGAGCCAGTAATACTTTTGGCCTTTCCCTCCGATGGAGTCATAACTAATGTCGAAAGTCTCCGTATGACGAGCAATGCCTTTTTCCGGAGGGGACGTCGAGACATCCGACTGGTGAACAGGACGAGCAGGTTTCTCACTCTCCATATTGTTCTAGATTTACTTTTAGAATATGGTCGCAAACGTGACTCGGGCGGGGTATGAGGGACACCGAGCGTGATATAGACGAGTTGATAATTCTTGCTCTCTGTGAGACGACGGAACACTTTATATACTTGTTTATTGTGATTCTAGGATAAAGTTGAGATGTGTTTAAAGTTAGGGCTCAATGCTTAACAGGAACATGAAATGCGAAAGCATGTACCCGGCCAGCTTGGGTAAAGGAAATATGCAGAGATTCTCCAGAGCAAGTCCGGTCTGCATATCTCAACCCCGTACTTGAGGCAGACTCCCTGCATCCGTTGCCCCACTGGAGACCAAGAAGCTGGGGATCAAAGAAACTGAGACGAAGCAGCCGCAGACTTGAGGGCCGGCGACCTCGTTGCAGCGGATGATGAGTGCTGAATGAGCCTATCGTAGGATACATTCTTTACCCGCTCAATGCAGATTGTCCTTCCACCATGTTTGAGAGGCTCTTGGGAGGCTCATCTGAAATAACCACTATTTCACACACTGCGAGTTTGAAAAGTGAAAATGGCTCTCGTGGGCGAATCACTCTAGACGCGTCTGAACCGCAGTGTTTTAGGATATCCTGATGGTTCAGGGCTTATTTAGTGCTGACTTAGTGCTATCCTCCAATGAAGGAAATCTTTGGGGTCATTTGCTAGGAAAATGAAGCGGAGCGGAAGTCACGAATATGCTACATGGGTTGACCAGGATGTATCTTCTTTTTCCGGGTTCCGAAGGTCACGGTACGAACAGTCGCGCCAGTTGTTCACCCAAGGCAGGTCGATCCACTTCCGCGCTTTTTTTGTGCGCATGATTCGGTTTCTCAGTACAGCAAAGCCCACAAGAGGAATGTCGTGACCCGGCTGCCTCTAAAAGGAGATTGGACCTTGAAAACCCACATAGAAATTAGTATCATTGCCAACTTGCTCAATGCGATCGGATGTTATAACGTCCCGACTTGTGACTGAGGTAACGATGTAGATTGCTAGCTGCCGCCTCCCCGGATATCGCCCTGAGCTCGAACCTTTGCTCGTTTGTATATCTTCATTTCAGGACATAAGTCACGTTCAGCCATATAGCTGCACCTACCTTGACGCCTTGATTCGCCTCACGGGCAGATTTCGACTTTATGTGAGAGGCTAACAACTGTCATAGCAGTAACCGCGCATTTACAATCGCGTCATGACGCTTCCGCAGAAGACGATATTAATTTTACCATTATTGGTGGCGATTTGCGCGACATTATTTCGAGATCCTATCAATTTTTTAAATCGCTTCGCGGGACGTCTAGCAATTGTGCCGCCGTCTGACCTATATAGAAACCATGAGCCTTTCAACAACGACCGATGTTGGAAAAATGCTGGTGCGTTGGCCACGGGTTTGGGCGGTTCTTTCCTAGCTTATTGCATGTAGCTGGACAAGCGTGTGAAGATGTTCGCGCACATACACCCTCAGGAACGATCTTCTTGGGCAAGCGCCATCTCCTACGATCCTCTGTATGTCGCTTACTGGGATCAGGTTGCGGTTATCCTGAAACACGCAACGCGTATTACCCCCCTATGAATCGATTTGACAAGGTTGGCGCCAGCACGTATCGTGAATATTTCCTGAAGTATGATCCCAAGGTCAGTCCAATTCCCCCTCGAGTCGGGTTCTAGCATAGATAGTGACGTGACATCAGAATAATGAGACAACAACCTTGAGGGTAGTAGGCTTGCACCCTGCGCACGACATCATCCTACACGGCTTCGATATACTGACCATGGACGATGATACTTCCACGGTTCGGCCGAGATTGCTCAAACACTGGAAGTTGATTGAAGCTGATTTTGGATAACAGATCTTCATTTTCGCTGTCAACCATGCACGGACTGGGGAGGAGATTATCTTGTTCTCTCATACTTTGGGCACCGAAGTCCTCAAATTCATCCGCATATTCAAACATCCAAAGATAAGGACACCAAACACAGTTGTGGCCACAAGTCCAAAGTACCGCCACCTTGGCGACGACATCTAACTCGAATCTTCTGCTGATCTTCCATATAGCTCTTTCTTCGTCACCAATGACCACTTTTACAACGGGCGTGGGCTCGGAAGCTGGCTTAGAACACTTGAGATTGCATACGGACCTTGGAAATGGGCATCGGATGTGGTCCATTGCAATGCTTCTGATTCTGAGGTGGACTGCCACAGAGTTTCACCCAAGAACGCTCACTCGTTCGCTAATGGGGCGCTTCTGATAGAGGATGGCAAGGCGTTGATGGTCGCGGATACAGCCGAGTCGAGCATTACTATCTATTCGATTCACCCGGTGTCAAAGTGTCTAACCAAAATGCACAAAGTGGTGAGGGGCCAACTCCAACAGTCTGTGCCATAACCGTTGCGCTGACGTTCTTTTCGCAAAGTATCTGGGTGCAGCACCCGACAACTTAACCCTCCTTCCAGGGTCACAGGATGTGCTGGTGGCGGGTGAGTTCTGGTTCTTGTGATGACTTTCTACTGTTTCTCATTCCCTCTCTCACATGAGACCGAGAAGATCTGACGGTTACTAGCGGTGGTCAATCTCCCAGGTCTAATACCTCGCCTACTCAACCCATTGAACTCGAGTCACTATTCGGAAGCGGCAATTTTACGCCTTGTCAGAAAGAACCATTACGAGCCTGAACTCTTATATTGGGACAATGGGACCTTGGTGACCCTATTAACTGCCGCTACAATTGATTCTGCATCACATTTTCTTGTTGCTGGTGGCGTTTTTGAGAGGCACTTCATTGTGTGCGACATGAGCCATATCCAGATATGAAAATTACGTGATGTCAAGATTGAAATAGTTTGGCAATTCTCGAGGAAGCCGGTAGTATAATTGGACATTTACTGTGTCCACGGCCTGCCTTCCAACACTATCGGGAAGCCTTTGTGAGGAGACGATTGGTTAATCTGTACATACGTCCCAATAGCACCAAGGAACTGGTTCTGGACGCTCAGGACATACAATGTCAAGCTTGCAAGTCGAAGTCTGCGGTCCTGAAAAGTCGATAAACTCTGGAAATTGACACGTGGTTTGATCTAAAGGCGTGTTCTCAAACAGGAACTCCAGGGTAATGGACAGCCGAGAATTGAGGAAACGACAAGGCACGCTTGCTGATAACCCGGAAGAAACCATCTTGCGCTTCTATATGACTCGAAGAGCCGTGGGCGGGAAAGGCTTCTGCCACGAAGTCTCTACGAGACTAACGGTTTGTCATGAAGGTCGCATCTACTTCCCAACTCCAACCCCGGACTGCCGTTCAACCCGGGTAGGTAGGAAAAATAGGTCGAGTTTATCTAGTGCGTGGTTGTGGTAACCCACATCTCGGATGTTGGGAGAGTCGACCCCTAACCGGCTGGGTAGTAATCCAGGGACCACTTTGTAGAAGCTGTCAATAAAGCTGTCCTCGACAACACGGCCTTCTACATCGAGTCTTGCTTCATATGTGCTCGGTTACCGATATTGGGCTTTTGAGTGGCCCGTACAACGTTAGTACCAAGGCCCGGGCCGTGATCAGTCAACATGCTGGTTGTGACTCGGTCGGAAACATTGTCATGCAGCAGCGTATGAAAGGCTTCTTCCTGGCCATACAGGATGTTGAAGCGAGCCGTGGAATCAGGATGTTAAAAATGGTCGCCTAGGCACATGAAAGTGACCCGCTTCCCTCTCCCTCGCCCCACATTCCATCCATGATATACGGCTGCCGATGTCCCTACCTAGACCCGGACTTCCACTTGCATTCTCTAGTTCGAGTCCCCATGGGACATTATTCATGGTATGAACTAAGGTCCATCGAGATAATTCCTCATTTACTTTGTTCTTTTCAGCCTTTTCTCCAGGCAGAGCGTATGAGGGGTGTTCACAGCCCCGCAACCCCCGAAAGAAATTGCTGAACGGGTGTCCATGCAGCGAAGGTCTTATCGACCATGTCATCGAATATAGGAGATGTGACGGAGAAGGTCGTCCTCATCACTGGAGCAGGGTCTGGAATTGGCCGTGCCATAGCACTGGCGTATGCTGATGGGGGCGCTTTCGTTGTCATTGCAGATCGGCAAGAGCACCGTCAGGCGGCAGGAGAAGACGTGATAGATTGTTCAAGCACGGCCACACATGCTTTGATCAACGAGAGGTACTCCGCTGGCAAGGGCGGCAGGCTACGAGCATCTTTCATACTCTGTGATGTGACGGATGAGCAAGATGTCAAGTCTGCCGTAGCATTCGCTGTGGAGTGTTATGGCAGATTAGACGTAATGGTCAACAATGCTGGTAAGCACGCCATCATTTTTGCAGCAAAGAGCTTGCCCTCGCCGACCAGAGAATAAAAGCTCCACCGATGAGACAGGCTGACCAGCATTACCAGGGATCTCTGCAGAGGACAACGTCTCGAGCCGTCCAGGTCAGCCAGCACCATTACTTCATGATGCTCCGTCGTGGGGATTTGAGCAGAATTGGTTGGTCAACACGAGAGGCACTTGGTTCGGGTGCAAATATGCTATTGGCCAGATGCTTTCACAAGCACCGCGAGCGGGAGATAAAGATGCAGATCGTGGCTGGGTCATCAACATGAGCTCTATCTATGCCATTGTCGGCTCGCCTGGCCACAGCGGCTACGGAGCCTCCAAGGCCGCCGTTGCAGGGATCACCAAGGCTATTGCCCTTGAATACGCCAAAGATCGAATTCACGTTAACTGCATTCATCCCGGCGCGATCGACACCACGTTGTTGGACGGGCTGAAACTAGCCCATGGCGCTGATGCTTTGTATGATATGCTATCAAAGGCTCATCCATGGCCGAGGCTCGGGGTTCCGGAGGATGTTGCGAACTTGGCCCTGTTTTTGGGAGGCCCGGGTGCAAGTTGGATCACCGGGCAATCTTTTGTCGTTGACGGAGGCTATACTGCACAGTAATGGAAGGCCCCCGTCAGCATGTGCTCAGAAAAGCCGGTGATTTAAAACTTACACATCAATCTGAAGAAATCCCGATGTGTTTGGTCACCACCAGCACATCCACACAACCTCGGAGTCGGAGATCTTGAGGAACATCCTGGGGGATGTTCACTAGAGATATTGCATGAGGTCTGGGTCGTCATGATCAGGATTGACATCACACATCGTCGCTGGCATGGAGATTGAAGGCAGCTGCGTCATGAACGAGTCTATGTCCAGATCGAAGGCTGCCCCCATGTTGCCTGATGTGAGATCCCTATTGGCTTTGCTAGTCCTTGATTGGCTAGATCGAGGCGAAGAAGACCAGGGCAGGGAATGATTGTCGACACCACCGTTCGCGTCGGCAGGATCGTGTACATGCAGTGATGAAAACGGGCGATACCCCGGGAAAGGAAGAATGTCGCCTAAAAAGTTGTGATCAGTTGGCTCGGACTGGATGTTGGCGGGAAACTGAGCTCCTGTGATATCTCGAGGGTTCGAGGGCGATCTTCTAGCCATAATATCCAGCAGGCCTAACCCGCGATTTATGTTGGAGCTCGTTGATCGAGTGTTTTTGGGTGCTGGGGTACTGATGGACATATTGTACTGATTGAGATGGCCAAATGAAGTATACCACGAAAGTTCTGTCAGGCCCGACTCTTGATACCATTGCCTCAAGGCCCGTTCCATCATTTTAGTGACCATGCGGGCGTATTCATAAGGGATTGACAAGCCTTCAATGATATCCATGACGTCTTGCAGATGAATTTTCGCTATTTCGCGCGTTTTGGAATCTTTGGCATGGATCAGACACATGAAGAGTGTGGTAGCTGCAACTTCAGCGTGACCCACTGCTACAAGGACCATATCTCGGGGCTTGCAGCGGAGGCTGTGTTCTTTCAGTATTTGGCTGAGCATGATTGCGCACGTGAAACATATCTGTCTGGACATTTGGCAGGATTGATCGGGCATCTCGTCTTCAATGCTGAAAGGTCCCACGTCCTCTCTGTGGCTTTTCATAGAGTCCATGCATTTGAACTGGGCGACTTGCCGGTGGAGGAGAATCAAATCGACGTGGAAGTGCTGGCTTTGTTTTCTAAGGGTTAGTGATTGAGGCAACAAGACTTGCGAAAACAAGAAGAAAACGTACTGGAAGAGGAAGAAATTGCTGTTGCCCGAATGAATGTTTGCTCGGGTCCATTTGAGAGCTTCGGGCAAATTCTTGTAAAGTATGCGAAGCTCGGTGCTCAAAGCGGTCGCTTCAAGATATCGATCACGCTGACCGCGGCCAGCGCCTTGTCCTCTACTTCCATGTAGTGTATTGCTCGTCGCAAACAGCTCCGTCAATGCTGCAGAAGACGGTGGGGAACAGGACTCGGAAGGGTATCGCTGATTCTCGGGACTCATCTCATCCGTTTTGAGAGCACAATAAAATAATCGAACATCAACCTGGTTGATGATCACAGATTGCTTAAGGACGACCGGCCAGAATCTGTGTCATAAGAGTCAGTACTGGCCTTCGCGTCGGAATGAGGACTGAGTTCCCTACCTCTCGACCATCATAGTCCATAGGAAGGTCCATTGGTAAACATGCGCTTCTCGCAGGGACAAGCCTACATAAGTACTGTTCTGATCTAGACCTATCGAGAGTGCGAAGCGATAGGCCAAGCCTAGGACTATTAGCACTTGGTTCGTACTTTATGGCGCTGAGTCGTGGCTTGTCGAAATTACTTTTTCGATATTGGAAAGTGGCCGATGAGCAATTGCTTCCGACTCACCGATATACATCCACCCAGCGTTATGCCGCCCCAGTCCGGCTTCCATTTCGCCCATGAGGATGATAGCCTGAATCATAGGTAAGGTGATTTCATTCTGGAGCTCATGATCGATCAACCGTTTGCTGATCGCGTATAATTTCGGAACCTTGGTATCAGGGACGAATAGAGATTGTACATCCAAGCGGTTGTGGTCTGCGAAGACGCAGCCGGTCATCAGAATGCAACACTCCAGCACTTCGCTGTAGAATTTCGCATTCTTGTCCAAACTTGCTTCGAGAAATAAATCCTTATTGATGAATCGCATGACACTGGTATAGTGAGTCCAACAGCAATCCAGGAGATAATTTCGTGTGTCCTCTTCAATGAGCTTAAGGTAGTCCAAGGAATCTTCTTCGGTTCCGAGGTTCGCAAAATTAGTCAAAGGCTCGGCGACGCAGCTCTGGTCAGACCATGCGCCGGAATGGTTGTAAAGCTCCTTTACAGGATCCGGGTGGGAGTCAGAAGGTCCAGACCAGTCCTGTGGGGACATGTAAGAATTGCCCAGGGTAGGAGGCTGAGGTATCGCGGTCTGCTCGTCGTTTGCAGAAGAGGAGCTTCCTGGCGCTGCCTTCGAGTAGTCGGTCGGCACCGCTTGAGGATATGTACATGTTTCGGGAAACTGAGGGTCGATGCTTTCGGCGTTTCTCTCAGTGGGTATGTGCCTGGGCTCTGCCTCATTCGGCTTCTGTAGCAAAGATTCCAAAGCACTGAGTCTGTCTCTCAGGGAGCCTACACCTGTCCTTGCCGGGCGCCTACCCAACACAAATCAGATGATTCGTCATCACAAAGGGTAGGGGATAGGCGCCTACATTCGCCTTCGATCGATTTGCTCTACGACGCAGACAATATTGTTGCGGCGACATTGCTCGCACATCTTTTCTGAACCTTTCATTGTGCACTGAATGATCGTAATTAGCAATCTCGACAGAAAGGACGCCTCCTCCTCCAGGGGGAAAGCAGGACGTAGGTATAGACGCACTTTGCTTCTCCGGTATCTGCAAGCATTGCAAGCAATCGACGCTCTCAACCGCTGTCGGGGCCCTGGCATCGGCGTGGGAGCCGTCGCCGGAGTTTGTCTGTCAGACTGGGCTGCAGGAACAGTCTGTTCGCTGCCCGGGGCAATGTTAGGGTCTTGGGGTCCGCACATTGGTGATGGTCGCTCATTAGCCATAGTGAACATGTCTTCAGAGCAGTGCAAGGTTGGAAGACTTGGTCCGTCGAGGTGAAGAAAGCAGTAGAGACGGGTGAGAGTCGAGGAGGGGAAAGTAATAATCGGGGGTGAGGACCAAGGCTGGCCCCTTGTGCTCTCAAAGTCCTTGGGCACCACAATTGGCGAGGTCGCGACGCTAACAGTCCCCGCGTCCACAGGGGCGGGGTAGTGAGTCTGGAGACATCCATGGCATCGAATTAGTGTCTTTCTGGGGTTTCGGCCTATCTGTGTGCCCAATCGATCTGGCGAGGCGCGGGGGCTTTTGGTCGCGAGCTTGGTGGCTTAACGGTGTTGAACCTATCCGAGGAGACGTTTTCCCAACTTGGCTTCCACTATTTATGAGCCACCAATGACTGTGCACGAATTTTTGATACGACATGGAGTCAGCCAGATTGGGAAAGGATCCTGCTGTGGTGGCGCTTAATCCTGGGGTCCGCGTGCAGGCCACGGAATAAACCGGCGGGGTGCTCGATGCAGCGGATAAGAACTTCACCCGGATAGGCTATACGGAACAAGATTACAGCCGTCGGTGTAGCACCTTCGGCCCTCAGTTCGGCCACGGTTATCTTTACTAGCGCCAGATCCTGGTACCAGGCTGTCGCTGCATACCATAGCTCGTACAATTGCCACTTCCCCCACACACCATGGGCCACTTCCCCCGCAAACGATGGGTCTTAGGAGTAGTAGCTCACATCTCAACCGCGGTCGCACCAGCCTCTCGGCAAAGAGAAAATGGTCACGCTTCCTGGATCTCTATGTTATTCTTCATCTCTTTCCTTGCTACACTCGCGGGAAAGTGAATCCATCACATTTCCCGGATATCTATATACTCTCCAATTCTTTTCTTTGCCAGATCATCCAGGTACAATCCGACTGTGGAATCTATCTGATATAAACGTGTCAGAGGCTGTACTTGGAAAACACAAAGTACTAGACTTTGGTCAAGGTTGCAGAATGGGTCCAACAACCACCGTGGATCCAATCGAAAAGGTCATCATTGCGGAGGAACTGCGCCGTATCCGCGCAGTGTATGGCCACACCACGGATCAGAAGCTGTCGAAGGAGTTCGCGGACCTGTTCACCGATGATTGCGAGTTCGACGAGTCCATGTGCCTCACCCCAACTGATCCCGCCACAGGCCAGGTCCAGCCTGTCAAGGGATTCAGTCATGAGTGGCTCGACTCACTCCTGAAGACATCGATTAAGTGGCCAATCAAGGGGAAACAGGCCGTCTACGATTTTCACTATGCTCAAATCAATGCCGGTGGAATTTCTCCTGGTTCGAAATGTTTGGGTACCCAGCATACATGCTTCCATGGCATCATCGACGTTCACTCTCCCACTACGGCCTCTGCTATCTGGCCGGCGCGCGTTTTCGCCCAGTACTCGGATGACTCAGCCATCACTCGGCTCTGGTTCGTCTGCAACTACCACGACACATACCAGAAGGTGAATGGCAGGTGGCTGATCAAGTCTCTCCGGCTGGAGGTCATCCATCTCGATGCCTTCGGCACCGAACCCAAAATTGGTGGGACAGCTTAGAACGGTCCCGTTTTGGATGCTTCGGCCCATGAAAGCTGTCTGCGGACGGTTCATTGATGCAGTACCGAAGTTGACATTGTCTCAGCGCCCCCAAGGCGTGAGAAAGCTTCGCAAAATCTAAGTAGAGGAACGTGGGGAGTGAACCCTTGTGCAGTCGATCGTAGCTCCTATAGTAAACTCGGGGTGATAGGGCAATCTATGGTCCCGAAACTTGGAGCATCAACCACTTGAATTCCATCCTCGCTGTACTCGTCAGATTACATGGGCCACGGCTCTATCTGAGACCCAAGTATCATAGCAGTATCCTCCCATGTCCTTCGTTTTGATCCATGGACCGTACTATTGCTCAGCGGAAAACAGACTGAATTTACTTGTCGAAGGTCCTATGAAGCCTTATCTTCATGCCGCGCCTAAGAAAAGAGCGCCGTAAAGACATTGGAGTCATGAGACCACATTAGGTTACAGCGCACCAATAGCGCACCACAGACTTGGTGATTCTCAACCGAGTATTGCTCGATTTCAAATCGGCCAGAAGACCTGATCCGGGCTCAAGGTGTACTCAAGCATTACCACGGTCCTATTGTTCCAGGAATTCCAGCTGATCACGTCTCTTCAAGCGAACGTCAAGACCCGTCTGATAGGCCAACCATCCCGAGATGATCTTATACCGCGAAGCATCGACCAGCTCTATTTCGAATCGTCTGAAGAGCTCGGGAATAGTCTTGACGATTTCCAGCATTGCGATGTTTTTCCCAATGCATAGTCGTGGCCCGCCCCCAAATGCGAGGCTCGCACTATCCATCTTGGCAACAGCTTCTGGGGAAGCGTTTAAATACCTCTCTGGCCAAAACTCGTCCACTCTGTCCCCGAAAACCGCGGGATCGCGGTGAATGACCCATGCATTCGACCCGACCACGATCCCGGACGGGAAGTGTCGACCGCACAAAGTGATACCTCCTTCCGGAACGTCGCGTGGGAGCATGTTTACCAGCGGGGAATGGTAACGTAGTGTTTCTTTGACAACGGCTTGAAACGTTGGCATTTTGTTACCCTCTGCCCAAGTAAGTGGATCGTCCATGGACTTATTGTCGGGCCGAGCAAGGAGCTGTGTTTTGATCTCTTGTAGGACCGATTCTAGAAGATCTCCATTAGCATGGTGGCAATTGAGCAGCCAAAGAACTCCACATACTCAGGTATTGAGGGTGTGTCAAGAGAGCGAAGACGATGGCCCGAAGCGCAACAGCCGTTGTGTCTGAACCAGCCGCCACTACCGTCCTGGCGTTTTCAGCAATGCGATCTTCATCCATTATTTCGGGGAACTTTTCGGCTGCAGCCATGAATTGAGTAACAAAATCAGGGTGCTCGTGGAATTCCTTTCTCTTTTGATGCTCCTTCAGTTGATTTATTGTGTATTCAATGGCCGGCGTATTGATATACCGCAGGACAAGGGGATTGTACACGCGTAAGTAGCGGTCAATGAGGGGCAAATGCCCGGCCTTCTAGGTGTTCAGTAGAGAAAGATAAGTTCTATCGGCATCACATACACATCCCGCGTAATTCAATAGTCTCTGAGTAATCTTAAGAAGGCCATTAACGTCTCCAGCCTTCTCTAGAAAGCCGAGTGGTTGGCTGAAGGTAAGCTCGCCGCTTTTTTTGGGGGGTAGATGTTACACTCAGGATCCAATCAAAGTTGTTCTGTTAAAGGCTCACTTACATGACATCAAATGCGTACATTTGGAGCCACTTGTCAAAAGGACAGTCCTTTCCCGTTGCAACAAATAACTTGTCCATTTGCGATGAAAATAGTCGGAAAGTGGAGTCAATCAGGGGTTCATAGAGTACAAGCGTACTCATCGCATAAGTATGTGCCACCGGTCGTCGGAGTATTGCATGCTGCTTCTCGTCTCTTGTAGAGGATAGGTTATGATAAATGTCGCCATGACGATTGGTCTGAGTCTGACCCTGGTAAAATTCGCTCTACCGTGGACTAGATCAGATGTGTTTATAAATTCGCAGAAAGGGGAGCTGTAGACCTTGTTGAAAACCGGTTTGTAGCCATAGATGATTCGAGAACCTTCTACGGTGCCAACTGAGACTGTGTTTGGCCCGACCCGCACGAGTGGACTGTTGTAACGCCTATGCAAGTCGATATCATGGATCCCGCCGCCATTCATGAAGTGACACCACAACCAAAGGTTGGAGAATGTCGCCAGAAAAGGCCCTGGGATGTCGCCCAGGCCATATCTGTATCGGTTCGTGAGGAGATATCCTATCACGCAGACAACTAAAATATAAGGCCATTCCGACCTCACCGCGACGAGGACGTCAGATAACAGCGCCATCGCAACGTCAACAAATCTGCTCAGGAAGACTCGACTTCGAAGCTAGCAATGGGGAGTAAGCGAGCAACTACACAGCCCTGTCGACAGCTTATGGCCACTTAAAGCCGTGTAGAGAATGCCGGATCTCGGATGTTAATAGTCAGCCTGATGGAGATGAGATTGGTCACCTTGAGGATGGCCTTTCGGCTCTCAACTTTGGGGATAATGTCCCGCATTTACCCCGTGCCCGGCACCACTTGAATCCGGAGACCCCATTTAGGTCTAACAGTTGATACACGGGGCAATTGTGGGAACGAAATTTTTCATTGTGCCTGCCCTTGATAACCCTAGCCTGTAACAAGCGGACTTTGATTCCCGGTTCGGATAGCTAGGTGGTGTTGGCTCGCTGCTTTTCCGCTTCCCTTTTCTCCATCATTACTACCATCACCCCGCCTCCGTGAACCCTCGGTAATTGGGAAATAAACCAGAGGGGATTCCAGAGCTGTCTATCAAAACTGGCCGGCGCATTTACAGCGTGTTGCCTCGTTGCATCAACCCCTCAACGTCCAGAAACCCACTATGTCGCATTCCTGTTCGAAAAAGACTTACATTGTCACTGGTGGAGGTTCGGGCATCGGACTGGCGACGTCTATAAAGCTCGCTAAAGAAGGTGCCACCGTCCATGTCGTCGATATGAAAACATCCCCGCCAGCGGAGTTGGAAGCGTGGTCCGATGCGGTTAATTTTCATGGCTCTGTCGACATTAGCTCCCGAGAGCGGGTCACTGCGGTGTACCACACAATTACCAGAATCTCGCCACGCATCGACGGCCTCGTAAACTGCGCCGGTATTTCCCCTTCTGGGGATGGATATCTTCCCACCGACAAGAATTTCCACCTGACCATGGCTGTCAATGTTACGGGGACCTGGAACATGACAACAGCCTTCCTGGAGCTCCTGAACCAAGAGTCCCCAAATGTCGGCAGAAGTGGCGCGCGGCCTCTCCCGCCCCGTGCTAGCATAGTCAACATTGGCTCCAGTTGCTCGCTGATCGCGTTTCCAACGCTGACGGCATACGTGGCCAGCAAACACGCGGTGTTGGGTCTGACACGCTCGTGGGCACTGGACTGGGCACACAAAGGCGTGAGAGTCAATCTCGTAGCGCCTGGAGGTACAGACACACCTCTGTCTAGGCAGGCTCTATCTGACCCCGAGGGACGAGGCGATACACTTACTGAGGGTTTGTCAGCAATCCCCATGGGCAGACTCTCACAACCTGAAGAGCAAGCTGAGGCGATTGTCTTTCTCCTGAGTGACGCCTCTTCGTACATCACGGGTCAAGTGCTAGCACCCAACGGAGGTTACCCTTAACCCTGAGAGTTCCAGATTACTGCGTCGTATGTGGCACGTCAGTGTCGCATGGTGGACGCAATCAGCCAACAACCTGCAAAATTGCATGAGCTAGAAATTGAGGCTGTTTAAACGCTGTGCCGAAACGGCAATCTAAAACTGGATGATCGATTCGAGAGCATGAACTCTAGTTTGTTTGTCTGTTTGCGTGCTCAGCGGGCATTCCATATATTGCAGGAGCAAAACCTCATCCTCGCCGTATGTGCACCGCAAGGTTAAATCCAGCCTCGGGTGTTTTGTGCATGTACACCCTTTGACTGAAGCACAATGCAGTGCCCGCAGCACATTCCGCTTTGAAGTTAACGGTAACTCATGAGAGGGCAATGTATGACTAGCGATATTTACTTCTGGCATAGAATAGAGTATGGGCACTGCTGCGGGGCCCATCGCTTGCCTTTGTTTCTCGGAGCAGTATTTATGATTCTGCTTGTGCAGGGGGTGCAAGATGCAATCCCTCCATCGTTCCGGCGTCCCTCCAGCCTTTGATTCGCTTCACATAATCCTGTACACCATCTCCCCAGATGATTCCCCGAATAGCTTTGGCCATGTCTGCATCCGACTTTGGTTTATCTGCACCGCCTTCGGCATTGAGGTAGCTAGGCGTGCAGCCTCCTAGTGCTGCAAAAGCTCCCGCTCTCGACATCACTTGCTTGGTCCACTCTTCCATTGCGTCCTGGTCAGCCTCAACGTAGATCCTACCGTCTTTGGACCTCTTTTTGGCTTCAGCGAGGATGTACGCCACGTGTTCCGAGAATATGTCAATATTATACGTCAAGTTGGCAGATACGCCCGCCTGATTTGGTCCTGGGAAGAAAAAATTGGGAAAACCGGCCGTCAGAAATCCATGTAGAGTTGTGACTCCGCTTGCCCACCGGTCGTCGAGCGAAACACCTTCCTGGCCATAAGCTCTTATTGCGGCCTTTCCCGTTGGGCTTGAGGCTCCCAGTACATGATACCCAGTACTGTAGATAATCAGATCAAGAGGGTATTCGACTCCAGCGACCACTACTCCGGCTGGAGTAAGTCGATCAATACCTTTGCCGTCCGTATCAACAAGCTCGACATTGTCTCGATTGAAGGCTGGTAAATAATCGTCGTGAAAGCATGGTCGCTTACACCAACCTGAATACCATGGTTTAAGTTTCTCGGCCGTCTTCGAGTCTTTGACAATCTTGTCGATTCTTGCTCGGATTCTTTCTTGACGAGGTAGGTCCACTTCCTGGGCTTGGGCGATCATTGCAGGGATGTCAGCGGACCTAGCCGGGGTACCGACCACACAGCTATATGATTGCATCTTCGTCCACTCGTCACCAACCATGTCAACGTCTGTCGAGACGTTGGAGATTCGCAGGTTGAAATTCTCCGCTCGTTGACGCTGCCACCCACGCTTCGAGCCACGAACTTCCTTCTCGAACCAAGTTGGATCAGTTTCTCGGTTGTTCCGAACATCTACCGCGGAAGGAGTGCGTTGGAAAACGTATAGTCTCTGAGCCCATTTAGCTAACTCAGGCACTAGTTGGATTGCGGTAGCCCCAGTTCCGATAATACCAACTCGTTTATCCTTCAAGTTCGTCAGGTTAGGCTGTTCTGGGCTGCCTCCGGTATAGCCATAGTCGAACCGAGAGGTGTGAAAACTGTGACCCTGAAAGCTGGAGAGCCCGGGAAGATTAGGCATCTTTGGGATATTGATGTTACCAGTATTAGCGATGATAACACCCGCCTTGATGTTCATCCTTTTTGCGCTGTCTAGCCGACATAGAACAATATCATACTGTTTGTCGGCTTCATTCCATCGGAATTCCTCAACTTTGACACGGAATATGGCCTTTTCTCTCAACTCAAATTTATCGGCGATCTTTTCGGCGTAAGCTCTTAGTTCATGGCCGTAAGAGTATTTGTGTTTTGGCATGTAGTCCATTTCCTCGAGAAGCGGCATATAAACGTAACTTTCAACGTCACACATTAATCCTGGGTATCGATTCCAATCTGGGTAAGATTAGAGCTTTTCAGCTGCCCGCAAGCTAGGAATACTCACACCATGTTCCCCCGAAGCCTCCCGCGACATCAACTATGGCAAAGTCGTGGATGCCAGCCTCTTGAAGGCGAACGGCAGTAGTCAGACCTCCAAACCCGGCGCCCAGGAGAACAACCTCAAATGTGTCCCCATCTTTAAGTCGGTCGAGACCAGGATTCGGAGTGTCAGACCCAAACCACGGGTCCTTCTGAAACCGTGCTAGCCTGGCTTGATCGGCCATATCAATGTATTGGGCCACTCCATCTTCGCGGAGTCGCTTGGAACGCTCCTCTTGGTATTTCTCGAGAATCGTCTTTCTGGAATGGACTGCGCTGGACTGTATATCAAACTGGTCTGCGGGCTCAGGAGCCACTGCCACGGCGCCTGCCGCCGATGTATTCTGGGCCATTGCAGGAATGATCAAATTGCTTAAGGGAGAAAGTGGTGTAATGTTGTTCAGAATATATGTCTTCTCGAAAACGAACGAATGCACAATGTAGGCTCTTTTTTGGCCCCAGATCGCAATCGTTAACTGTAGGAGATGTCATCTTCGGAAAACCGCTTTATTAGCAGAATTACTAGTTCGACGCGTGGTAAACAAAATGAAACCCAATTTCCAGATAGGCTAACCAAGCTCCCACGCTTTATGACTGGCTACTGAAACTTCAGGTGGTGTACGGCTCGTTCCGTTAAGACTAGAATTCTGGCTATGTGCCTGCTACCCATACATACCTGGTGGCCATTCGACGTTTGCCTAGTTAATAGCTTTACTCTCTAGCGTACTTGGTAGCTAGAATCTCGTCGTGATCGCACTCGTTTACGTGAGGCATTCAATAGGTATTTGATCGACTCATTACTTATGAAGGTACAGAATACAAGGTAGAGAGCCGTCCGCAGCGACGGCGATGTGCCTAGGACACTAGACACCTTGAGGACTGCCAATAGGGCATCAAGAAGGGTTGCTGTTACAAACATCATATAAATCTACATAGAAATTTCCTGTGGGATAGTATTTGATTGATGATCTCGGTGTCGTTATTGCATGGTATTCTCAGTGGCAAGAAAAAAAAGTGCCAACCGGACCGAAGTATTCTTCCCTTTATCCGAATATCCGTGAAGGCGGGATTCAGTTAACTTGCGAAAAGTGTAGAGCTCACTATTCGTGCGCCTGGGAAAATCATGGGTAGAGATATGGTCTCATGCAGATCGCGGGGTTGAGAAGAAGTTGTATTTAAAGGTACATGATGAAATCGAGATTGATTCGTTCTATTGGGAATCATTTGGCACTCGCGCCCACGAGAGACATATTCACTGCCCTCTATGGCACCCATTATTTTCGGTTCATTCGAACTTCCCAGTCTCTCACTGCTGACCGCTACCGTTTGTGGCATATTTGCCCTGGGGCTACTATACTATTTTGTTAACCAGACATCGACGCCGTCGGTGGACCTTCCATGGGTCACTTTGGACGACGAAGCCCCGAAAACCCCAGACACAATTCGACAGGACTTTGTGACTGACTGCCTGGGGCTTTTGGAAAAAGGCCTCAGAACGGTTCGTGATGCTTTCAATAGTTGGCTGACAACTCGACTGACGCCTTTCAGATCAAAGGCCCTTTTCAGGTCTATACAGGCGACGGTCATAGGATTGTATTGCCAAACAGCTTTGCTGATGAGCTCCGCAATAATCCCCATATGACCTTTAGTGAATCTGCAGTCGAGGTGACTGAAGCGAGCTTTACTCTACTACACAGCCTAACCCATTCAGGGAACATTTTATTACTTCGAGGGTTTCCAGCCATTGGGGCTAATTAAACACAAGAATGTCATGCAGGATGTGATCAAGCAGAAATTGAACCGATCACTTGGTACTAGACCCCTTGAATCCCACCTCATCGTGTTACTAAACGACCTCCAGATGCTGTCACGCCAGATCTTATTGAAGAAGCGAGTGGCTTCCTTCATCGCACCCTTGGAGAAAAGGACGGTCAGCTCATCGCTGTACTGAGAGTGTGATCTGGATACTGACTCTTCGTTGCTGGTTAGAGTGGCAGGAACTGGCTTCTGTCAAAGACTTCGCATATCGCTTCATTACAAGTTTATCTCTCCGAGTTTTCCTCGGACCAGAAATCGGTGGCAATGACGCATTCCTCGATGTCGTCGTTGACTATACGCACCACCTCTTCCAGGCGATATACGTACTCCGACAGTGGAACTTTATATTGCGCCCCTTCGTCCACTGGTTTCTGCCAGAATGTCGCCAGGTGCGTCAAGACAAGGCGACTGCGAAGCGACTTGTGGCACCCTTGATCAAGGCGCGTCTCGAGAGGGGTGAAGCCACCGCCAAATCGGCCGATATGATGGGCTGGATAACGGACATTGCGCACGCCAAAAAAACAGTGGTGCCGATGGAAGATGCGATTCTATTCCTCGCTATTGCAGCGATCCACACAACGAAGGAAGGCTTAGCTTTTGTCCTGATGGATCTACTAGAAAGCCCTGAAACGATCGAACGACTGAGGGAAGAGATGGTTTCAGTTTTGAAGGCAGAGTCTTGGAAAAAGACCAGCTTCGGCAAAATGAAGTTACTAGACTCGGTGCTTAAAGAGAGCCAGAGGTTACATCCGATCAATCGAAGTGAGTTCAATCCGGAATTCCCTCTGATAACTGTATCACTAATCTACCACAGTTGTGATGGAGCGCTACTGCAGAGAGTCAATTCCCCTCTCAAACGGTTTCACGATTCCAAAAGGATCTCACACCCTTCTTAGTGCAGGTGTCCATTTTTACCCAGAGATCTATCCAGATCCTCACGAATTCATTCCGGATCGTTTCGTGCAAATGGGCCGTGAGGGTGATCCATCTACAAATAGCAAATGGCTACATGTGTCGACGTCTCCAGAACATATGGGATTCGGGCATGGGCTGCGATCGTGCCCAGGAAGGTTTTTCGCGAGCAATGAGCTTAAGGTGGCGCTTGTTGGCCTTTTGCTAAAATACGACTGGAGACTCCCCGAGACAGGTAGGCTTAAGTCTGACCTGATCGCACACAGTGAAATGGTGCCAATGTCACAAAAGGTTCTATTCAAGAGACGAAACGTCGATTATGACTTGGGTTTTAAGTTCTGACAGGCAAGTGACTCTACAGGAGTTACATTATAGG
The DNA here is from genome assembly GCA_011800825.1 of Fonsecaea pugnacius. Classification (NCBI taxonomy): domain Eukaryota; kingdom Fungi; phylum Ascomycota; class Eurotiomycetes; order Chaetothyriales; family Herpotrichiellaceae; genus Fonsecaea; species Fonsecaea pugnacius. The sequence continues at coordinate 224,557 of WJFF01000008.1, read as the reverse complement.
AATAGGCACTGGTCAGAGTCATTCATTACGACGAAATCTTACCTAGCTAGGGTTGTGCAATCTAGGTAGGGAATTCTGTAGCCGACTATTTCCGCTGGCTAACAGTATCATCCGAGTCGAACTTGTCGTTAGGCTGTAGGCTGTAGATGGATTGTCTGACACGTTGCTAAATCAAGTCGGTATCTGCGATGTAAACAGTATCCCAATCGCATCCAAGAGAAATTCATGACGCCCTTTCATTAAATGCTTTCTTCAACTCCTGTCAAATGAGTTCCGGGCCTTTCCAACGTGGTGAGTTTATCCAATATTCTCATCCTGCCGTGACACCGACCTCCTTGGCTTGATTGATCATCATGTTCAATATACCCTTCTCTTCTGGTGAAAAATCTCGTTTCAGATCTGCGTCGGTGGTCAGACAGCACATGTTGCTTTCCTCCAGCTGCCAAGCACCCGGCTCTCTGATGTCCCTGGGTTCAATCAGGTAGTGTTCGAATTTGCCAAACTTCTTCTGTTTCTTGTCGGCGAACTTGTTGTCCAGAAGCCATCCGTTGAACCAAAGTGGTTTGCCATTCAAGTCCAGATGAAGAAGCTGGGGAGAGCAGATCGTGTAATTCGACGGTTCCGGTCGTTCCTCGGGCTCGCGTTCTTCAGGCTCTTCAGCGACCTCGTATTCTTCCGTAATCTCTTGCCCGTTCTCGTCCAGCTTGGGCTGACCATTTTCATCCATGACCGGCCTCTTCTTTTTCACCATTCTAGGTTTCCTTTCTTCCTCTTTGGGGTCTTGAACGACACCCATTGTGCCAGCGTCACCTTGATGGAAGGCATAGTCCTGATCTCCCACAAGCTCCCAACCAAGCCAGAAGGTCTCTTTGTCACCTACAAAGTTCGTTAGTAAAGGTTACCAGAACAGAATATGAGACCAAGCCTACCGTAGACCATGTCGTAGATACCGACTCTGCCTTCGTCTTTATTGCCGTCCCGATCAGGCCCATTCATTCTCGTAACCAGGAGAAGAGCAATAAAGTGGCGCCATTTGTCTACCACAATCACGCCTGATTCCTGCATGTGACCGCTATCGCCCGTCCAAAACCGGCTCTGCTTCACTTGTCTCGAAATTGGCTTTGGCAAAATCTGCTGCAGCCACCGCTTCTTCGACTCGGGCATAATTAGACGATCCCTGAAGAAAAGAGCACCAGATTTCTGGTACGCAGGATCCTCGAACAAGGTCTCCGGGTTGACGAAGAACAGACTGTCAGCATCAATAAAGATGACTTCACGGAAACTGGAGTATAGGATTGCAAATGGCTTTGCGGCCCAGCCTGCCAATTTCCAGCCTTCATCATTGACCATCTGAGCAATGTCTCGAGTAAGCACGCCATCCAGGCTTTCCAGGTCAGAACGATAGTCCTCAGAGAGGTCCGAGTCACCCAAGTACATGATCTCAATCGGCAGTGTGCACCCAAGTTTCCTAAACGTGGGGATAATCGTGAGTAGGAACGGAGCCTGATCATCGCCTGCAGTCAGGACGATACCCCTACCTCCCTTTTTGAAGTGGGAATGGAGAGTCATATGATCAGGGAAGTAAGGCGCTGTCCACGGGAAGAGGAGTTGCCCAAACTTGACCAAAAAGTATCGATACGCCTCGTAGGAGTGGATGGTCTGAGCTAGGGAGGACTCGCCAATGTCGTCGGCTGAGGGCTGGTGCTGATGGTGGCGCAGATACTGGATAACATCATCCCGCACGTAGCTGCCGCCTTCATCGTCAAACGTGAGATGAAGCTCTTCCCAAGCCTCAAAGAACTTTTTATATTCACGGACTCGCAAACCCATTTCTCGTAGTTTCTCCTTTCCAGTACCTTCAACAGCGCGAAGCAAGTCTCTGCCCTCCATCTCACCCGGAAGAAGACTGATTACTCGTGCGAGAGCCTTCTCGAATTTCGGGCGTTCTGTAAAGGTGGTCCAGTGAGAGGATGGGTTGGATGAACCTGAATGGCCGGATCCTTTGGGAGAATATGACTTTGGCTGTGCAGCCACATCATCTTGTTTCGAGAGAACAGGCCCTTCATTCCCCGACTCTGGCTGTAGCCGAGTCTTCGGGTTTTGCGTTGGGGGCTCAACCGGAGGAGCCTCAAACCTCATCTCAGGATTTGATTTCGGCTCCGTGGTGTCGTGCACAATCACATCGCCTGACGACTGCCCTTGATTGGAGGCCTCGTTTGGAGATGCTCGGAATATGGGCTCATGATCTGATGGAAGTTCCTTCGATCTGTCGGGAGGCGATACGATTTGCGGCTGGATCGTCGAACTTGTGCCTCCGGAGGTGAGAAGATATATTAGAGGAATGCATAGTAATAATATAATGATGACGAGACCCTGCCGTGATCGTAGACTTCGTCGTGTTGGACCGGCATATGGTAGGCCGGGAAAAGAGCGCCCTTCCTTCAAGGGCGCATGCCTTGGAGTAAACATGCTTCCAGGAGATCGCATCGGGAGGGGTTTGATATTGTTGACTGTTTGAAAAATACCCAATACCCCAGGTAGATGTTGAAGCCAGATGTCAACCAAGTCGATATTCCCAAAATACTAAGAAACAATGTCGTCGGTGGCGAAACACGCGTTCCAGACGCGACAAAGGGGCAGCCTTTTACCCCTTTACGCCTTCAGGGCAGACAGCCAATAGAACCAATGGGAATAGTCTAGGGTATGAGATTAAAAGATTGCGCAAAGATGATCATGATGGGGACAAACTGTAGGATACTGAGAGATGCAAGATGGATGTCGTTGAAAGAAGGGAGCAGAATACGGATGATGGACAAGGGGCGTCGAGAATCGATGGCAAAGAAAAAACTTGGTCACGAAGCTGAATATCCCTTGCCTCCCCATATTTCTCCATTGGGACTAGCACGCCTCGGTTGTCGCTTCCCCTTTCGGCTCCACTTGTTTCACTTTTGAGGCTGCGCCATTTGCGCCATTTTCCCCTTTTTTTCTCCTTCGCATCACTTCAAAGTCCTTCAATATTTCCTAGACCAGCAAACGAGGTAGGAGGTGGGTGTATAGGGGGATGCCAATAATGCAACAAAAGACCAAACGCCTCTCTCGTAATCACGGAACCCCAAATGCACGTTCCTTCGGTCGATGACTTGCATGAGATCCCTGCCATTGGGAGATCTGCAGCTAACCCTATACCAAGTAACGCTGCTGCGAAGAGCCTCAGGCACAGTACTATAAATAGCGGCCTCAATCAAATCGATTTGATTGGAAAGAACCTTCAACAGATCAGGCCATTCTCTGTTTCGGGAGCTTTGGAATCAGCAACCACACGGCCAGGCATAATACCAAGGCAGCCAGAATGATGGGCTGTAGCACCTTGACTCCTTTGGCATTCGCGATCGCTCCAACAGCGAACGGCAACACACATGCACCACTCGCCCCGAAAGCAGCGGCAAACCCCACAGCGGGTACGTGCAGCTTCTTCGGGAGCAATTTGGTAAGCGCCACAATGGCTGCGGGGAAGAGAGGTCCCAGGAAAAAGCCCAGCAAGCCAACCATAACCGCACTGACGACGAAGTTCGGAATGAGCCAGAACATCAACTGGAGGGCCACGCTGCACAACAAGTACACGGCGATGGCGTGCTTTTCCGATCTGAATACCCGAGCCGTAACGAAACCGAGTATCAATCGACCGACGGTGATCCCGAGCCAAAAGCCCATCGATGTGAGCCCAGAAGCAAACGGCGAGCCTTTCCTGACACGCCACATAAAGGTCACGATCCAACCGCCAACACTAACCTCAACACCCACATAGATAAGTAGGAACACCGAGGCAATCAAGGTCACTTTTTGCTTGACCGCCTCCAGAGTCTTGCTCTTGCCCTTTGCTCTTTTGCCACGTGGATTGAGTCTTGAAAAAATACTCCGTTGCGTCTTGACTTGACTAGCGGCGACAGCATTATCCGAGGTGGTCGGAGTGCTTGATTCTGAGGTATCGAGGTCGGCAGTCTGAGGGTGCTCGGCGTTATAGGCCCGACCATCTGCTTTCCAGAAAGTCCCAACGAGAACTATGACCTCAATAAATGCTGCACCCACCATGAGATAATAAAATTCGTACCACCGCCAGCCCGCTTGGGTAACTAGTGTTGTCGCAATTAGAGGAGCGAGGGCTGCCCCAAGACCGTAAAAGCCATGCAAGAAGCCAAGCACTTCATTCGGATTCGCCATGTCGCCAATCCAGGCATTCCTGTGAACAGAGTCAGCATGCATGTCCCCAGACGATCCATGACTAGCCCACCATCCGCTGTCGCCCAAGCCGTTGCCAAACCCGGCAAGAATGAACACTATTACCAAAACAGGATAAGGCGGATGAACACATATGATGGCTATGGCGGCAGGTTAGTCGTGGATGGCAGTTTAACATTAGCGTACTCACTATAAGCGCACAAGTGGGAGGTGCTCATGATCCACGCTACACCTCTTTGTCCGTATATTGTGTGGATATAGTTGTTCAACAGTGCGGACATCGTATAACCCACTATTGGCGACAGAAAGATGAGACTGATGACTGTGTAATTGACCCCGTAGAATGTTTCGAGGTAGGGTATTAGAGCTCCGTATGCACCATCATTGGCACCTAAGATGATAAAGGAATAGAAGGTTCCAAGACAGCGCCACATGTTGATTCTGGGAGAGTTCCATTTTTGTAATTGAGGCGTAGCAGTCGAGGGAGCGGGCAAGGCTCCGGCTGATATGTTTTCGTAGACAGGCGGGCTCTTTCCTGACCCCTCCGGCTGATGAGATCTCAAGGGTATCTCCAGGACGACCGTGGAGCTTCCACATGACGAGGAATTATTGACCTGCATTCTGCCGGGTTTCGTAAGTTTTGGGGGACTGTACAAAAGAAGATCGAACGGCTTAACGCCCAGCTAGATGTGCCTGAAATACGAAGCTGGAGATCTCGGGACATTTAATGTAGACATAAGATTTCCAGTCTTCTAGTGTCCTCAGCGTCCAAGGATATGCGGCAAGGAAAACATCCCTCTTTTCATAGAGAAGAGAACGAGTCTAAGTAGACTGATGATCTCACTTATCCGAGGATCAACCGCATGTACGAGGAACCCAAAGGCGGCTCAGCGGCTCGCAGGCCCTGAGGAGATGGCGGGCCGATCTTTGCGAAAGGCATCTTGGGCTGAATCAGGAAGATAACCCCGGATGCTGCTTTGGGGCTGCTGTACTCGGTACTGCTCAATGGGATGTCGCTGAATTGTTCGGTTGAATTATTCATGTCATCCACTTATGCAGGCGTGGCACTGGGTGGAGGTTGCGAGGAGTGGAGTGATTCCACCACCGCAGTCTATTTGGATACTTGTCATTCTTGGCATTCTATACGGCGAAGCAGAAAAGCCGCCATCAGTCAGTGACGTCTTGTGTCTTTATGATCCGCCGTTTACAGCGCCAAGCCGAGCCATGGCTTAGCCCCTCATGTGCCACTTAAAAGACGCGTTCGTCCACGCGTGACGCGTTGATCCTCTCTCACCAATTCCACTCACCTCTTCCTCTCTCACACTGACTATTCCTCGTGGCCATCGACTCCTGAGGTGATTCTTATTGTAAGCCCCTGGGTAGACCGCCTACCTTCATGCCGACACAACAGAATCTAACCTCAGTTCTTCTCATACTTTCTCTTACTATACCTCGAGATTTTACCGCGAAGGTGAGCCCATTGTGAGGCGGTAGACGAAATCTCATGCCACGCCTGGATTCTGCCCTGGTCTTGTCTCACCCGACGTGCGATCACTTAAATCTCTTAGTAGAAACAATATCAATTCTAATTGAGTTGAGGCAACTTCTCTCAAACATAAACTTACAAGCCCTGAGAAACACTTCACCACCACCTCACTAATCAGTCACCATCCCGGTGAGTTGGTTGTCCTCGGAATTCTACGCGTCGAAGCCCTTGGTAAAAGAAAGGCCGTGGATGCCCAGGTGCCCCATGCACTGAGGAAGTCAGTGGTTGCGCCCACCAACAAGTAAGCGAATAGCTGGATCCCTTGATCCAAGATAGAGAGCACTAGTCCAGGAAACAGCCCACAGAGGAAATACCGCAATACACTCTAGCTTTGAGGGGAAAAGCGATATGGACAACTGCGCCCGCCTTTTCCCAGCTATCCAAGGTCAGTCTTCGCTCAGACTGGAGTCCAATACTCAACGTGCGAATCCACGGTGGGAATTATCTTCAGGTTTTCAGGACAAAATGATCCCCTCATACGACGGTCCGGCCGACAGTATATGTCCTCGCCGAGATCTTCAAGACAAGCCTCGTCTACAAGATTGCGCGACCACTCGTTCAACTATGTCTAAGCTCTTCGATGGTCGTACACCTGAGCAGCTTGAGAAGTGCGTTGAAAAGGGCCTAGAGTTGCTGGAGAAGATCAAACAAACCCTGGGAGAAGTCTCTGATCCAGACGTAAGTCGATTGTCTAACGCAACTAAGAATGTCCAATCCCAAGCTATCCCTGCCAAAACGGTCATCGGTATTGTCGGCGCGACTGGCGCAGGCAAAAGCTCTATCATCAATGCCGTGCTCGACGAAGAGCGTTTAGTTCCGACCAGCTGCATGCGAGCTTGCACCGCAGTTGTGACGGAAATCAGCTACAACAACCACGGAGGTGCTCCATATAGAGCTGAGGTCGAATTTATCTCAAGGGATGACTGGCGGAAGACGTTGAAAGTTCTCTTCCAAGATCTCCGCGATCGTTCGGGCCAGAACAACATGAACGAAGACTCCGACTCTGCTGTTGCCTATGCTCAGGTGAAGGCAATATATCCATGGCTAGGTAACGAGGAAATTGAGAAGGCGCCCATCGAAACATTGATGGAGCATAAGAACGTCGCCTATCTAGGTGCTAAGCTCAGCATTGAATCGAGCAATGCTGACACATTCTACAAGGAATTGCAACCTTTTGTGGACAGTAAGAAGAAGAAGACTACCGGACTCAAAGAACGGTCTGAGAATGAGAAGGAGCCGGAGTTTTGGCCCCTGATCCGGGTTGTCAAACTTTATGTCAAGGCTCCTGCTCTAGCCACTGGTGCAGTGCTCGTCGATCTCCCAGGAGTTCATGATAGCAACCAGGCTCGCGCAGCAGTCGCTAAAGTAAGCCATGGACCAGCGTACATCAGCTTCATCACACTTTTGATACAAGACTTCGTTGATATTAATGTCATCGCAGGACTATATGAAACAATGTACCGGCCTCTTGATTGTTGCACCCATCACAAGAGCAGTTAATGATAAATCTGCAAAGACCCTACTAGGCAACTCTTTCAAACGTCAATTGAAGATGGACGGAGGGCTCAATTCAGTTACTTTTGTCTGCAGTAGGTCCGACGAGATCCTGGTCACTGAGGCTCAGGATTCTCTTGACCTAAGAGAAGAGCTGGCTCCTATGTGGGCAGAAGAAGGAGATCTGTCAAAGCAGAGGGAGGCATCCACAATGCAGATCACAGATCTTGAACGCCGAAAGTATGAAATTGATGCTGCTATAGATTCCGCGGATGATGAACTCGAAGTTTGGGGAAGGCTGCGAGACGACAAAAGTGTCACCAGGCCCCCGAGAGAGTTTCTGAAGCGTAAATTCTCAGATATGATCAGCGAGGAGTGTACCAGAGATATCGGATCAGAACACACATCATCAAACCCCAGTGACGGTCATAGTCAGCCACTTACAGACCACGATATCTCAACCAAGATCGCCGAGATTGGAATTACGAAGAGATCACTACGCGGCGAGAAGCGCAAGATTGATGAGGAGATTCAAACCCTGAAGGCTCAAGTTCGAGAATTCGACACACAGCAGAAGAGCATTTCCGCCAAGATTATCGCACAGTGCATCAAAGGTCGGAACGAGTATACACGACGTGCAATTGCTCTTGATTATGCTGCTGGTATCCGTGAACTAGATCAAGAGCTGGCCGACGAAGACGATCCAGAGAATTTTGATCCCAGCATGGATGCCCGCGATTACGACGAAGTGGCTCGCAATTTACCCGTCTTCTGCGTCTCTTCGCGTGCGTATCAGAAATTGAAGGGCAGATTTCGCAGAGACAAAGCTCCTCCAGGCTTTCAACACATAGAGGAGACGGAAGTTCCAGCCCTGCAAGCTCATTGCGTGCACCTAACAGCTACTGCTCGTCAAGCATCTTCCCGCAAGTTTCTTACCAGCTTATTTCAACTACTAAACTCTCTCCGTTTATGGGTTGCGCATGACAACGCTGCAAAGAGTCTCGCAGAGATACAGTTGGACCAAGAAGCCCAAATTCTTGAAGAGAGGCTCAACAGCCTTGATTCGGTAAGTTTTCTGCGTAACCAGTGATCAGCGCTTTTGTGCGCATGGACATTATTCTTGCTGACCGTCGCTAGGCCCTGGAAAAGGCATGTGGCACAATTGTTGATGAATTTTCTGACGAGCTTCGATGCAAAGTCTTTCGAGCGTACGCCAGCGCTACAGCGGCAGCACAAGCTCAAGCAGCCGAAATTGTTCGCAAATGGGGGTCGCCTGTCAATCAGGAGATTCCGGCCGCAGGAGGTCTCTACTGGTCGACGTATAGAGCCGTGGTTCGCCGCGATGGGCGCTTTACGAACCACCGGGTCTGTCACAATTTCAACGAGCAGTTAATCGAACCACTGATTCGACAACTCGCCAGACCTTGGGAATCTGTCTTTAGTCGCAGACTGCCCATAATCCTCAAGCAACTCCCGCTGATCGTAGCTCACAGAATCACCGTTTTCCACGAAGATGTCGAGCACCGCGCTGTCCGCAACGGTGTCTCTGCGATCATTTTTGAGGTGCTCAAGCAACAGATACCCGTTTATAAAGAAAAGATGAATATCACAATCAAGGATGCGCAGAGCTGGGTAACCCGGCAACAACGCACCTTCAATCGGGAGTTTGAACCTCTGATGTCTGACTGTATGCAAGAAGTCTACGACGCTTGCGCCAGTGAGGAAGGCAGAGGGTGCTACCGACGTATCAAGGACAAAATGGAGCGGTACGTCGAGGACGAGAAGATGGTCATGTTCGATAACGTCGCCAACCACGTCCGCGAACTAATCACACAGATGCTGAGGGAGCTGAAAGATACTTTAGTCGGCAGCCTGAAAGGTATTTCTGAAGACATCCGAAGAGAGTATACTAGTGTGGTGATGCGTCAAGAGTTCGGACCTGAAGAACGGCAAGCCATGCGAGACAAGGTTCTTGACATTGTCGACAGTGCCGAACTTGTTTTCGAGCGAGCGGTTGGTCTCAGAGCAGAGTCGACGCCCGAGGCCGAATTGGCGATTCAACGCCAACCAGAAACCGCCGAGATGATCCCCGTGATGAAAGAGGAGCCTGGATGGGAAATCTCATAAGCAACTCCGAAGAGGAACTCGGTAGAGCTTCTACATGGAAATCTCGAAGATTACATGAAGCTGGCTAACGCATGAAGAGTCGGAGCATACATACATCCTGGCCAATCAATTCTCTCCCCAGGACTAGGACAGGGGTTCACGAAAGGCTGCTGTTCGACTACATCGGTTTTGCTGGAGGCGGAAGGAAAGTGAACGAACTTCTACAAAATGCTGATGATTGCGGGACTTAGGGCGCGGTGAAGTTCGCTGGCCCTTTCTTGGTTTGAG